>PVKN010000716.1:0-66560 GCA_004027915.1 Capromys pilorides | reverse complement strand
TCCATTGAAAAGAAAGGTTTGTACTATTATCTTTTGTGTGCTAATATTGTATAAGAAAAATATATGCTATACCCTGTATTTCAAGTAACTAATTTAAAGATAACAATGTACAATGTATTAACCATTGTTACTCACTTACTGTTACCGTGGACTGCCTTCAGTAGTCACAATTATGTTAGTTTTCTGTTGTGCCAGAAGTTTTGAAGTTTAAATGATGAAGATAAAACTAGCTTGTCATTAATCCATTAAGTGTTGATCGAGCACAGCACTCATTAGCCTACCTTTATCTCTAGACCTAGGGCTGGTTAACACCTGGTTGCCACATAGTTTTGCAGACGGATAGTAACATATTTTTGAACTCTATAAGAATGCAAATTGTTATGGTTTGTGTATAGTGTCCCCCCAAAGCCTCAAGCAGTCATGGGGCAGCTTTGGAGTTTGTGACTGATTATTGTGGGTGTGGATGCTGCGCCTGCCCTGGGGCAGGTAATTTGCATTACAATATTAGGAGGGAAAAGAGGCTAGCCAGCTGCCTGAGCTATTTTTTTTAATTACTTTTAATAAGAAATTACAACATGAGAATTTCAAAACATGTTAGTAGTACATTCACAATAACTTATACAATGCATATTATTGTCCTCATTGTAGTTATACAGGGCACAGGGTGTAGACATGACAAATTTTCTAATGGTTATTGGTACAATAGATTTCTTCTCTTTCATCTAAGAGAAGGTAGTTGTATACATGGTCAACTGTTCCATAACTGCAGTGTGTTACTGGCAAAACTGGAAATGTTGGAAGCTATTGATTAGAGCCTTTTACAGCTCAGCTTACTAAACTACCCTTATGTTTTACGCATCATATTTAAACTTTTCTGCTGGGTGGTTAAGGGCAAGTTAAAGTAAGACCTGTATAACAAAACATGTAGTTTTTGTATCTCCCAAGGTCAGTCAAATCCCCTCAGGATTTACTTTGGAACCATGTACAGTGCTTTGTAGAACTGTTGTCAGGGTCAGCCGTCTGGATGAGTCATGGCCATTGCTTGACCAGTTTGCTCTCTGTGAAACCCTGAGAGAACGTTTTCTCTCTAGGTGACTCTCCTTAGGCACTCTATATACCTTCAATCCCTTTCCTCTGTGGTCTCTTAATCTCCTTGAACAAAAAATTTGGAAAACCACTGAGTTATAGGATATTATAGCACAGGTTCTGTTCTGTCCTGAGTCCTCACTGACCTTGAAGGGCTGGGGCCAAAATATTGGCTATCCTTGTAGCCCCTTTTTTTCCTCTAATTTTTGGTCTGTAAACATATTCTTGGCCCTCCAGAAGAAAAGCTTAGTGATACTATCACTCTAAAACATGGGTGCTTGAGCTTAGTATCACTGTCTTTCTGAATATCAAATATCTTAGACTTAACTTGGAATTGGTATTTTCCATAAATCATTGATATTCTAATAAATCTCTATGTGATAAAAGCAGTTACACACTTTTACACAGATATTTAGAAATATAATCATGTACCAAATTTTAGCCTGTCCATCCTTTGGCATTTTTCCTAGTCTCTTTCTCTCATTTAACACCCCTTTTTGTTTTCTTATAAACCAACCATTTACTTGAGAGAGAGTATAACAGTAACCGAGCTGGTGCTACTCCTCATTTTGCTATCTGCTCTTTGCCACTGCCATGAAAGGTTGCTCTCTGCCTAGTTTTGCTCTGCATTGGAGTCTGCTAAGTATGGACTGAAACCTCCAGTAACTGTGAGCTAAATAGACCTTAATTTTGAGTGTCAGGTATTTGTCCCAGCAACGAGAGAAAAAATAACCAAGATACAAATATTAAATTTTACCTCTCTGATCACTTCCTTAACTTTTCTCAGGGACAGGAAGAATTTTAATGCCCAAGAGAAGGCCATCATAAAGAGCAACAAAAGCTATGGATGAATGCAAAAAAATAGAAAACCAGAGCCTCAGCCAGATAACTACTACTTTAGCGTGATTTTAAATCTACCAGGGCACTCCTTGAGTCAAAACCCACCATCCTAGCCATGAGCGGCAGTAGCCCCTCTTTGTGTTGAGGGGTGCTCTACAAGTTTTTAGATGGCACCCACAGGGTCGAATCTAGATGGCTGCAGGCACCCCACAGACCCCTGCACTGTAAAGACCCCCTACTCCTGTCCGCTTCTACTCAACTTTTTGAGCTGGGCAATCCAGGCACACAAAAGGATCATTATACACAGAAGGTGGTTTTTCCTATTCTTCCATTCAATTTTTTCAGTTTCTCATAGTTTTCAATGCCAACACAGTATGTGAGAAACATAGTATGTGAAGAAAATTTTATAATCTCCTCCATATCAATGGACTTAATTATGGGTAGGGACACAAGTCACAGGCTGGGGTGTTGTAAATTTGCTTGAGTGGTAAGGATCCCAGTAGTGTCAGGTCAACTCACATGAAGGGATTTCTGGCCAGATGCGGCATAGCTTCGATGGGTAAGTCTCCCAAAGACAGACTCCCTAAACAGTAAACACACATCCCAACAGATCTTCTTTTCTTTTTCTTTTTTTTTTTTTTTTTTTTTTGTCTTTTTGAAACAGGGTCTCACTATGCAGTTCAGACTGGCCTTGAGCTCACTTTTGTAGCCCAGGCTGGTTTTGAACTCACATTGATCCTCCTGCCTCAGCCTCCCAAGTGCTGGGATTACAGGCTCGCACCACCACGCCCAGCTTCAACAGATTTTCTTAAGGCCTGTTTTTCTTATCAGTCTTGAAAAGGACAACCAAGCCAAGGGAATCTAGAGCCCTGAAGCCATGGAGGAGGGGAGCAAACACCAATTAAAACCCATTCCACATAAAATGCTTCTACTGTTGTCTCAATCATCACCACGTGCTGAGGTAGGTGTGATTAGTCATGCCCAGGGACAGGTAAACTGAGGCTCAGGTAAGTATATGCTCAAGAGTCGCAGTATGGGATAGAACTGGGCTGTACCTGTCCAGTTCCAAAGCCACAGGCTACAGATGCCAGCCCCCTGCTGTCTCAAGCAGGGCTGCACACCTTTAGCCAGAAAACCACAAATGTCAGAAACACTATGACTTACGAAAAGCTGCCAAGCCCAGCATTGGCACCAACAAAGCATAATTCCACTTGCTTCCGTCACCCCCATCAGCTCTGGAATTAGGCCGGATGTTCCAATTCGGAGGCTCATTTAAGTTATTCATGGAGATAGACCTTGACAAAAAGGAACAAAAAATATTAATTGGATAAAGAGAATAAAATATAGCCATCTACAGTAGTCATTTGGGTCAGTTATTTTCATTAAAATTTTTTTCCAGCCTACCTATGTGCTGCACAACGAGTTCTATGCATTTTTAAGAAAATAATACTCACTAATAGGATTAGAGCACATTTCAAACAAGTGATTCACAAGTGTTAAGTTCTCTAGTATGTTTAAATATATATGGCTGTTTTGGTGGTTTTTTTTTTTTTTTTTTGGTATCAGGACTTGAACTTGGGCCTCATGCTTGCCAGGTAGGTGCTGCACCATTGAGCCACACCCCTGGCTCTGTGGTGGTGAATTTTGTGTCAACTTGACTGTGCCATAAACATGCTCAGAAACTTGGTTGAGTATCATTCTAGATGGGTCTGAGAAGTGTTTCTGGATGAAATTACTATTTGAATTCTCATACCAGTTTTTTAGAATAAACCAAATGCTCACTCACCCCAGCACTCTGGAGGCTAAGGATCACTGTGAAGTATGGTTATCCTCCTGTATCCAAGGGGGACTGATCCAAGAATCCCTCAGATACCAAAATCTTACATGCCCAAGACTCTTAAATCAGACTCGGTGTGGTAGCGCACACCTGTAACCCCAGCTCTTGGGAGGCTCAAAACGGGAGGATCACTATAAGTCTGACATGTGTAGTGAGACCCCGTACTAAGTACATTAAAAAAAAAGACTCTTACATGAACTGGTACAGTATCTGTATGTAACCTATCCATTTACTATTATTTGGGTGTTTGTGATACACAATAATTGCATGTATCTATCACATCTTGATCGTGTTTCTAACCCTCTTCACCTGCTTTCCTCTCTCCATCTCCATATCTTCTTCCCACCCAGAGTCAACTTCCTTATTTCCTATCATCTCTTTTATTTTGCTGTTTAAATTATATTATGCCTAAATATTTTAAATCACTCCTGTATCACTCAATACTTGATACAATATAAATGCTATGCAAACAGTTGTGCTATACTAAGGAACTAACAAGAGAAAAAAAGTCTTCACTTGATCAGTACAGATACCAATTTTTCCCCAAATATTTCTAACCTTCAGTTAGTTGAATTTAAGGATGGAGGGTCCATTAATACAGAGGACCAGCTGGTTGTTATGCTTATTTCTTCCAGCCAATAAAGTCCATTTCTGATACATATGGCCTAAGGAAATAATCCTAAAAATAAAGCTTTGTGGGGGCCGACGAGATGGTTCAGTGGTCTAAAGCGCCTGCTTAGGAGGGCTCAGGCGACTGCGGGGACTGCAGTTCGATCCCCGGCACCACATGCTGCGCCAGCGCCACCACCACCACCAGGGCAGGCTGAGCCAGCCACAAAAATGAATAAATAAAGAAACAAACAAACACAACAAGCAAACAAACAAATAAATAAATAAATTTAAAAAAAATAAAGCTTTGTGCTTTATTTTATTTCTTTTTTAAAGCTCATCTATTTATTTGTGTTATGGCCGGTTCAGCCTGTCCTGGGGATGGGGCTGGCGCAGCATGTGGTACCGGGGATCGAGCTGCAGTCCCTGTGGCTGCCTAAACTTTCCTAGGCAGGGGCTTTAGACCGCTGAGCCGTCTTGTCGGCCCTTTGTGCTTTATTTTATACTTTTATTTACTGACAGCAAAAACTGGAAACCATAAACATCATTAAAATGGGGACTACCGGGCAGGCATGATAGCTCAGTGGTCTAAAGTTCCGGCTGAGGCACCCTTTAGCAAGCGCAAGACCGCGGTCCGATCCGCGGCACCACAAACCCTGCCCCTAGGGTGAGCTGAGCCAGCCACACACAAAAAACGGGACTAGTTTACTGTAAACTTCATACTTCACAATTAAGCTCGTAAGAACTGTTCAACATTTTAAGCTAATAATTATGGGCACAGTTACTTGATTATCGATGTATTTTTATGCCACTTTATTATTCACTTTTAGCACAAGGTCCTGAGTTTAATCCCTGGAACAGCAAAAATAAACTTATTCACTTTATTTCAGCTATCTTACAAAAATACACACACTAACATTTGCTACAATTACACACGAAAAATCAGAGCAAGCTTGCTAAAACGCATTCAAGCCACGATCTATGAAGCTTTAAGCCTCTCAGCCGTTAGAGCCAAAAGGTAAAGTTTTAGATCTAGACGGTCAGTGCGCCCTCCTCCCCCGCTGCCCCAAACAACCAAGCCCCCCAGCGCCGGAAGTATAAGGAAGGAGGCAAGGCTGGGATCACTTCCGCCCACACCAGCATCCAGGGTGGGGGGCTCGCCTTGGGTTTACTCTCTCCCAAGGGTCACCCCACCCGGAGGCCAAGGCCGCCGCTCCTCTAACTCCATCGCCCGTGGTCGGAATCTTTAGATTCCCTGCAGGCCTGGCAATGGTGGGAACCACCCAGGGAGCTGTTGAAGATAGGAGTGCTGGACCCCTCCTCCTAGCAGAACCCAGTTAGACGGACCTACCTCAGCCCGACCGTGGGTTTTCCCGGGCCTCTGAGCACTCCGAGGATTCGCTCTGCGCAGGCGCGGCCTCCCAAGCCTGCGGCCCCCCCCCCCGCGTGGGCGTGGTGAACATGCGCAGAACCCTTCTTTCCCTTCCACCCGCACCAGGCCTGACGCGCAGGCGCAGGATCCCCTCTTTAGATCGCGGACCTAGCGTGTTGCGCAGGCGAATTCCGGCGCGGTGTGGGGGGTCCGGCCGGACTGTAGCGGACATGGCGGGGGTCCGAGCGGTGTCGCAGTTTCTCCGCGCGCGGCGCGTAGCCCTGTCCCGGGCGGTGAGTTGAAGCCATGGGAGGGTGGGGTTGTGGTGGAGGCCCGGGCTTGGATAGCCTCTGGTGGCGTCCGCGGAGCGCCTGCACAGTCCTGCGACCCCTGTCCCTTGGGATGGGCTGGAAGATTCGGGGCCCTGGAGCCCCTGCGTTGCGGACCACCTTGTCCTGGTGAGGGTAGCGACTCGCAGCCGCTTCGCAGCGCCCCATCCCACACGGCCTGGGCCTGGAAACAGTCGCCAAGGTCACTGGCGGAAGGGGCCGGACGGCAGGACACAAGTGAGAAACCTTTATGTGGGGATGTTATGGCCTCGGTGCAGTTTAAAACTAGGAAACAAGCACACTGACCGGTGCTAGATCAAGGCAGGTTTTGCCGGGGAGTTCCAGCTAGGCGTGGAGCCTTCGGGAGAGTGAAGGTCGTTCAATTCCCCGAGACTGCTGATTGTGTCGGAATGCGCCTTCCACGTATTTAGCGTTTGTCTTTTAGAATTTTATCTAAACTGAATTTGGGTGGTTTTGTTATTTGGTTCTTTTACGTGAATGGGCCCACCCACCAACCTATTTAATTACAAAGTAGTAATCCCAATAAGAGCCAAGGCATTGAACAGTGCTGACTTGCATTAGGCCCGTAATTATAACTGCAATTTTCTCTTTTTTGAAAAAGAGATGTTAAAATTACGTTCAATTAAACGGGAAAATTAGTTGACAGCCATCCTTAAACAGAAAGCCTGTGGGCTCATAAGACACTGCAGGAGCTAAGCCTTGACAGTAGATGGATTGGCTGTGATTGGTGCAAATATGCCGTTACTCCCAGCTGGTGCCTGGTGGCCTTGTGTACCAAGCCTAGAATAGAAAAATTCTAGAGCTACAGTAATAAAAACATCATGGCACTGGCAAGTAGTCAGACTCCAAGATCAGTGGAACAGATTAGAAATGCAGAAACAACTCCCAGCACATATGGCTGTCATATCTTTGACAAAGGGGCCAGAAATTTTCACTAGAAGAAAATAGCTTCTTTAATACACAGTGCTGGGAAGACTGGCTTTCCACATGGTATCTGTCACCATGCACTAAACTAAAACTGAAATGGACTGAAGATCTAAATATTAAAACAGAAACCATCTGCTAGAAGATAGAATACGTAATTACTAGGGATCTAGCTCATCGGCACGCCTTCCTGAGAAGCCTGAGGTCATGCATTTGATTCCCAGTACAAAAAACCATGCTGATAAAATAGAAAACATAGGTGTAGCCAAAGACATAATATGTCAAAAACCTTGATTGCACAGGAAATACTACAAAGAATCAACAACTGGGATCACGTTAAGCTTTTACACAGGAAAACAAAACCACCAACAAAAAGTAAGGAGACAATCCATACGATGGGAAAAAAAAAATTTCCCAGTTACTCCTCAAAGGACTGATATCTAGAATAGAGAACTCAAGAAAAGATCAGAGGCCCCAAATGTAAAGCTCTAATTTTAAAAATGGGCATCTGAAATGAATAGACACTTCTACCATGAAGTACCACAGATAATATAACAAGTGTTCAACGTCACTGATCATTTGTGAAACACACATTAGAACAACATGGAGATTCCATCTCCTAAAAGAGTGGCTTTCATCAACAAATCAGTAACAAGTGCTAGTGAGGCCATGGGGAAAAAGGAACTCTTAAATTGTGGGTGGGATTATAAATTGGTACAACCTCTGTGGAAGTCAGTATGCATGTTTCTCAGAAAACTGAAACTAGGGGCCGGCAAGATGGTTCAGTGGTCTAAAGCGCCTGCTTAGGAAGGCTCAGGCAACTGCAGGGACTGCGGTTCGATCCCCGGCACCACATGCTGTGCCAGCGCCACCACCAGGGCAGGCTGAGCCAGCCACAAAATAAATAAAAAGAAAGAAACAAGCAAACAAATAAATAAATAAATAAAATTAAAAAAAAAAAAAAAAGAAAAGAAAACTGAAACTAGATTATCTATTTGACCCAGCTAGTCTCCTAGGTATCTTCATGAAAGAGTTAAAAGCATCATACCACGGTGATACATGTATACCCATGTTATTTATAGCACCATAATTTATAACAGTTAAATCTTGTAAATAGCTCATATCCTCATCAATGGATAAATGGATAAAGAAAGCATGATTTTTATATCCACTACTGCTGACATAAAGAAGGATAAACTTTAGACATTTTAAGGATAAATGGATGGACCTGATGAAATAAAGGAGACACGTAAATTAATGTCATTGTTTCTCTTGGATGAGAAACCGAAAGGGTAGATGAGCAAAATAGACACTAGATAGTGGAAGTAGGAAGAACATATTCAAATGGGAAGGAGACAAGGGAGGGGAAAGGAAGAGAAAAAGGATTTTAATAAAGGAGTGAAAGGAAAAATGAAAACAACAACTTTTATAAATGGGGAGGGGCGCCCGGCCAGGTAGTTCAGTGGATTAAAGTGCCTGTTTGAGCAAATGCAGGAACCGAGGTTTGATCTGGGGCAGCACAGGCCCTGCCAGCCCTGCCCCTGGGGCAGACAGAACAGTGGACAGTGGCACAGTGATGCATGCCTGTAATCCCAGCGGTTGGAAGGCTGAAAATGCACACTCCTACAAGTCCGACTTGTATAGTGAAACCCTGTAGACTCTGTACTAAATACATTTTTTAAAAGGGGGGGAGGGGAAGGGAATAGCAAAAATCAAGTTACATCTTGTACAGGACAAATTCCCTATGATAAGTGTTATCATTGTGTATGACAATTTTTAAAAACAAGAGCTAAATCTCCACTCCAAAATAAAACTAGCTCTGAGCTTCTAGCTGAAAGAGAGAATAAATAAGATTCTAAGGACAAGAAATCAGGTTATATAAGTCTCATTCCTTTCCTCTGGCCTATGAAAAGTGATCTTTTTCAACCTTTAGTTTTATTGGCTGTTAGCTGCCAGCATTTAACCTGTGTTGTCTTTGTAGATCTCTCAACAGTCCTTTGGTTATGTACCTGTAAATAAAGTGGCAAGATAGTGACAGCAAAATTGAACTGTAAGTGAGTCATATGGATATCGACCACAGGCTGTGAGCTATAAACCTGGGCTCAGAGGAGCCCTACCAACTTTCAAAGTGTAAATACGGTCTTGGGTTTTTAAGAAGTCTTCATCTATGAGGATAGCTTTTCCTGGAAAACTTATGTTCCTAAGCAGTGTATTTATTGGTATTTGCTATTCACTATTTCTTCCGAAAATCTAGTTAACAAGGGAACAACAGAATCAGATAGGCAGAAAAAAATTAGCTTTTGATAACTGAGAAAGGTCTTTGAAAGTAGATGCTAACAGTTTTGATAAAGTCTGCAGACAATATTTGACATTTCATTTCAATCAATCATCTGGGTATTCTATATTAACAACTGCTTTCAAGTTTCCGGCTTACCCATTTTCGTTTGTGTTTATGACCCTGGTGATGCAATTCAAAAACTAAAGTAGATTAATCCAGAGTAAAATTAAAACCAAGAGGGGCTGGAAGGGAGCTCAGGGGCACAAGTGCCTGCCTGGCAAGTGCAAGGTCCTGAGTTCAATCCCCGGTTCCACAAAAAAATAAAATTAATAAAACCAAGAATCTTACTGTTAACTATTCACTGAAGATGAAGCTTTAAAACTTAAGGAAAAATGTACAAAATATCTTTCTAGGATAAGTCACTTCCTTTTCTTTGAATGACTGTTCTGAGTGTTTTATGGTATGGTAGGTCTAGAATTGCATTAGTTAACAATAATGTTTTGTTTCAGTTTAGAATCATAACACCAGTGGCGTTTGCTTCTGCATTCTGTGCATCATTTACCAGGTTCATTTGAAAATGAAAATTTTTATACATAAGTAGGATTTTAATATTAGTTTGGAGTCTCAAAATTTTTGTAAAGGAACTTTAGGTATTGTGGAGGTTAAGTCCCCTGACCTTTAGTTTCTCCTTGAGGTACACTCTGAAAGTTGGTGGTGTTCCTCTGAGCCCAGGTTCATAGCTCACAGCCTGTGGTTGATACCTGTATGACTTGTATTTTAAGCATTGCTATTTAAAAAATAAGCATTACTTTTCAAATGAGAATAATTGCACATATTTGTAAAAAGAAACCAATAAATAAAGAAAACTTATAAACGAAAAGGAATAAGTCACTCTAGCAGTGGGAACAGATGTGGATAGTTTCATTGACCACTGGTATTTATAACTATTTCTCCAGCAATAATGAGGCTTTCAATTTTTATTTTTCTTAGTACATGCTTGTGGTATGTAATGATCACATCGTTTATGGGGAGTTAGTACATCTATGTCACACATCTTAATGCCCTTTACTCATTCCTTCTCTCCATTCTTGGTCTGTTTCCCATTAGCAAAGATCTGTCTCCTTCCTAAAAAGCATGTGATATTTAAAATTGTATGACTGATTTATTTCATTTGATGGGGGGAGGCATGTATGAGATGGATATGGAAAAAGGGACTTTGAGGCCACACCCTAAAAACCACCTCGGAGGTTAGAGATTGAAAGATAGCCTGCAGGCTTACAAGGCCAAGTAGGATCCAAACTCATTGCCCTAAGAATGCTCTGGCCCTCTCTTCCGTAGTCTTTGATTTATCTCTTAGATTGGCCCTAAAGTCAGTCATGTAAAAGACCCTGACATCCCGGCATCTCATTTCCTTCCCATCCCCTATATGAATTCATGCACAGACATCCTTTTGTCCTTCATCCTATCCTTGCTTGGCTCCATCAGTGGAAAGCCACAGAAGCTTCAGTTTTAGGCTGTCTTTATGAAGCTCTCACACTGAGTAGCCTTGGTTAAGGCAGTCCATGTGGGCCTTCAGACATCGACTCTGAGTCATCTTTTATCGGGTGCACCCTGCCGTGGCTGTGAACCGTGGCAACTTAATGTGGTCTCAAAGTGCATCTACTTTCTTACAAATAACTCAAATTTTTCCTTTTTTCTAGGAGAATGGTTCTACTACATTGTGTACTGTGTAAATACTATACCTAATCCATTTATCTGTTGATGAATGTACTGCTCTCTATTATGAATTGTACTGCTATAAACATGGGTATACATGTGTTGTAAAATGGTGCCTTTAACTCTTTGGGAAAGAACCTAGGAAGGGAATAGCTGTGGGCACTGGAATTTCTAGTTTTAGTGTCTTCAGGAATTTTTATATTGATTTCTATAACTGTTGACTAGTTTACATTCCCACCAGTAATACAGAAGGCTTTCTTTGTCCCCCCCCCCCCCACGAAGCCTCCCCAGCACTTGTTACTACTATATGATTTCTTGATAATGGTTATTCTGTCAGTGTTTCTAATTCGCATTTTTCTAATGGCTAGAGATGTTGAGCATTTCTTCATGTAGTTAGTAGCTATTTACATTTATAAGAAGTTTCTGGGGCCGGGAAGATAGCTCCATGGCATGTGCAAGGTCGTGAGTTCAAACCCTGTCCCGCCGAAAAAAAAAAAAAGTTTCTGTTCATTTCGGCTGCTCACTGTATTTTGGTTGTGTCTTTTATTTTGCGAGGCCTATTTTTTTCATTTTTAAAAATACATTATAGATATTAGTCCTCTGTTCAAGGAGTATCTGGAAAAAATTTCTCCCATTGTATAGCCTTTCACTCTGTTGGTGGTTCTTGTGCTATGCAGAAACTTTAATTTGATATGAGCCCATTTCTTGTGCAACAGAGGTTCTTTTCAGTAAGTCCTTGCCTATACCTATATTTCTTTTTCTTTTTTTTTTTTAAATATTATGGCCAGCCCAGCCTGCTCTGGGGATGGGGCTGACACAGCATGTG
This sequence comes from Capromys pilorides, assembly GCA_004027915.1. NCBI lineage: Eukaryota > Metazoa > Chordata > Mammalia > Rodentia > Capromyidae > Capromys > Capromys pilorides. Next base: position 54,722 of record PVKN010000716.1, on the reverse strand, counting down.
GCGTCGGGGATCAAACCATGGTCCCTGAGGTTGCCTAAGCAGGCACCTCAGGCCACTGAGCCATCTTGCCAGCCTTTATGCCTATATTTCAAGTGGAAACAAAGCTTTTTTAAAGGAAGAGGGGGAGAAAAATGAAGGAAATTACAAAAAGAAGAAGATGAAGAAGGAGGAGAAAAGAAGAAGAAGGAGAATTGGATTGTATCTTGTACAGAGATTGGGCATGGTGGCGCGCGCCTGTAGTTCCAGATCTTGGGAGGTTGTAAACAGGCAGATCACTAGGAGTCCGATCTAGTAGTGAGACCCTGAATGCCCTGTCCCCTAGACCTTTCCCTAAAAAAAAAAACAAAAAAAAAACAAATTATATCTTGTACAGGAACACAGTCTCTATGGTGTTTTAGATATTTTATTGTTTTGCAGAGTTTTAGCGATTGTGCATGGGATGGAGCTAGGCAAGCACTGTCCCACTGAACTACATCTTTAGCCTATGACTTAGTTCCTTGTTAAAATATGGCTTTACCATTTAAAAATTATATAAAAGCAGAAAAGGGTTTTTTTTTTTATTTGATTATTTTACATTTTTATATTTATTTTGTGAGCCAGGCATGGTAATGCATGCCTGATAGCTCCAGAACTCAGGAGGGTAGCAAGGTCAGGCTCAGCCTAGACAGGTTAATGACTTAGCAAAACCCTGTATCAGAATAAGGGTGGGATAGGGTAGTGCAAAGGCCCTTTATTCAATCCTAAGTACTTCAAAGAATTCACTCATTTTCTGAAAGAAGAAAAACCTAAATTGGTTTGTGTGTGGCTTTTTTATGTATTTAATACAAGGTCTACAGAGTCACTATGCAGATGGGACTCATAGTGACCCTCCTGTTTTCAGGAGCACTAGGATTACAGGCGTTCACCACCTTGCCTGTCTCAGTCACCAGTGCACCCCGGGGGTGGGGCCGGCTCTGCTGTATGGTCCCTGGCAGGCACTTTAATCTGAGTTATCTGGCCAACCCTCTACATTGGTATTTCAGTGAAATCAAAGATCAGGACTTGAAGATTGCACAATTGAAGATTGACATTATTAATTGAAAACTGCTTAAAAACCCAAGTAACTCCATTGTAGTTGGAGCAGTTCAAGCTCTTCTTTAAGGATGTTTGTGCTAGTCGAACTAGGGGCTCAGAAGTGGGAGAGCCTGAGGTGAGAACAGATCTCTGCCTTTGCTTGAGGCCGTGTAGCCATCCAGCCCTGTCCTGAGTCCCTGCACCTCATAAGGAATCTGTTTGCTTTATGTTGTCTAATTTTCTTTGTAGTCCCCAGTTTTTCTTTCTCCCTACAGAATAGTTTGTCTTCCAAACTGCAGAATACTGGAAGACTTCTTTCACCTCTCCTCTTCTAATTGCTAAATGTACTTATATCTTAATCACTTAACAGTTTACCCCAAGTGTCACTAGGTAGCACTTTTTTTTTTTTTTTTTTTTTTTTTTTTTTTTTTTTTTTTTTTTTTTTTTTTTGTGGGACTGGGGTTCAAACTCACGACCTTGCACTTGCCAAGCAGGCACTTGTGCCACAGAGATATCTCCCCAGCCCCTAGGTAGCACATTTATGTACTGCCTATGCTGAGCATTATTCAGGTAGGTAACGTTTCAACTAGTCAATTTATTTTATTTTTATTTTTAATTTTTTTTTTGTGGAACTGAGGCTCAAACTCAACTGGTATGGAATATATTTGGTAAAATTGTTTTTTATATTTATTGTATATAATTACCTTATAAAAATTAACAAGAAATGTGATTTTTTTTGTCATCCTGTATTTAAATAGTTAATGGTAAGTTGTTAAAACCATTCTTTTGGATGATTCTCTTCTATTTTGGTCTTTTAAAATACAGCCAGCGAAAGAGGAGTCTTCTTGTTTTTTGCTGGCTCAGACTGTCTAAAGGGTGGTCTGGTGGAGCTGGGGATCAAACCGTGGTCCCCTGTGCCCAACTGAGTTTGCCCAAGCAGGCACTTTAAACAACTGAGCTATCTCACAAGTACCCTACAGCCAGCAAAATAGAAAGCGTATACCCCAACAGCAGGCCAGCCTTAGCAAATAAAGAACATTGTTGTGTCTTTTATTGGCTACAGTTGTTAAGTAGTAGGGGTTGCCAGGAAAAAGTCAGGGCAGTCACGCAGAGAGCAGCACGAGGGACCTGACAGTGAAAGCTGTGTGGCTGATGCCAGATGTGGACTGAGGCCAGGCTGCAGATTGAGGGCATGACACCGGTCCTTCCTCTGAGCCTGATAGCTTTTAAGTGTCATAAAAAGCAGCAGCTCATTTAGGATAGAGATTTTTTTTTTTTTTGGTCTTGAGCCAGAGTCTCACTACGCAGTTCAGCGCTGGCCTTGAGCTCACCTTTGTAGGCCAGGGTAGTCTCAAACTTGCACCTATTCTCCTGTCTCAGACTCCGAAGTGCTGGGATTCCAGGCGTGCGCCACCACACCTGCCCCTAGAGATCTCCTGATGCACTGTCCAGTGCCCTTTCCAACAGCTGCCAGGTCTTAGACATTCAGAACTCCAGTGTAAGGATTCTAAAATGGAGCCAGTAAGAATGCTTTATTATTTGCAAAAGTACAGCAAGACATAGATGTCTTTCCCACTCTCTGTTAAGTGAAGTAAAATAAGATGCTGCAGATTACATGTGCTGACGTACCTTTGTGATCCCTGTTATTCAGGAACCTGAGGCAGGGGGATCACTAGGCCAGCCTAAAAACAATGTAGCAAGGCCCCAAGTTAAAACGAAGGGTAGAGGGAAGTCTAGGGTTGCAGCTCAGTGGTAGAGCACTTGCCTAGCATACTTAAGGCCCTGGGTTCAGTCACCCTATTTACCATTAGAAAATAAATACTGCAGAGAAGAAATGCTGGTTTCAGATCTGAGCGCCCTATTGAGAAAAAGCCTTACGCGGCAGGCATTTCTTGGTGTACCAGACTGGGATATAGTTAGCTGGAGGCTTAACACTTGGGCCTGCCCTTCAGGGTGGGGCCCCAGGGGAATTTTTTTTTTTTTTTACTGGGTTTGAACTCAGGATCTTGCACTTGCCAAGTAGGCTCTTATGCTGCTAAGCTATTCCAGGGGAACTTCAGAAGAAAAAGGGCAACAAGGTGCACGGAAAGGTTAGTGATTTAGAAGGACAGTTTTAATCGCTCCTTTCTGCTTGTGTTCCTTTAAGGCACTACCGTCATCTGTGTCTCAGCAGTGGCCAGCAGCCTTCCAAACACCGGCCCGTGGCTTTCACTTCACTGTTGATGGAAATAAGAGGGCATCTGCTAAAGTTTCAGATTCAGTAAGTTTATGGCTCTTTGCTCTATCATGAGCAGCTTTTTTGACTTAGATGGGTAATAATCTATTCCAGTTTACTTTAAATTTATTTTTGGATTTGTTTTTGTTTTGTTTTGCATTTTTGAGACAGGGTCTCGCTATGCAGTTCAGGCTGGCCTTGAGCTCACTTTGTAGCCTGGCTGGTCTTGAACTTGGAATAGTCCTCCTGCCTCAACCTCTCTCAGCCTCCCAGAGCTGGGAGTACAGGTGTGTGTCACCATCCCCAGCTTCATGTATTTAAAGTATTGCACCTATCTAAAGAAAATTCCCATGGGCGTTCATTGCATACTTAAATTTTATTGCAGTAATACTTAGTTGGTTGGGCACGGTGGTGGTAGTGGTGGTGCTCATTTCTGAATCCCAGCGTTGAGGAGGGTGAGATAAGAGGATGACTGTAAATTTGAGACCAGCCTACTTTAAGACCATTCTGAATTACGTAGTGAGAACCTGTTTCAAAAAACCTGTAGTATGAATACAAACAAGGATATTGGCATTTTTTGCTTATAGCTCTGAATCTATGGTCTATATTTTAAATCAAGTAAATAAAAAGGAACAATATTTACTATGATAGTTGATAGAATCTTCACTTTGAATAAGATTATAGCTGGGAACAGTGGCACATGCTTGGAATCTCAGCACTCAGGAGGCTGAGGTAGAAAGATAATTGTAAATTTAAGGCCAGCTTGTATGTGAAACCATCTCAAAAAGAAAGAAAAATAAGGAATAAGATTATATAGCCACCTAAATGTAAGTTTTCCTGTTGTGAGCATGTTCTGTTCTGTGTCTTACAAAAAAGACTTGCTTAGAAGTTATTTCATAAGCTCACAGTAGTTCCTGGATACTACTTGATACCTTCTTAGTCATAAATCAGGTCCTTAGAGGATGTTCCTGATGGAGGTTTGTAGCCTAGAGGCTTGCAAATTATATATTATGTGCTTGTCTAAACAAAAGCAGCATTGTGCCATTTCCACAAGAAACCTAGTTAGCTTTGATACATTTTAAGTTTATACTTGTTTAAGCATATCTGCATATGGTTAGGGATATAGAAAGAAAAGATGATACCTGGAAAGAGAAAACATGTTAAGAGCAGGAATATTGATCGTATTTTACTGTTTCTTCTGCTTTGGTTGGCAGAATTGGTAGATGGCAGTCTTGAGCATTGGTTCAACTAATGGTGTATTTCCTAGTATCTAGAGCAGACCTCTGCCATTCACGAAATCTGATTCTTTGTCCCTTTTCCACATGAGGCTAATACCCTGTATCTGTTCAGCCCTGGGGCAGTATGCAAACCCTCTGCATAGCAGTTGCGCTTTCCTTTTGGATGTTGACCTCGTTTTCTTTAGGTCGATAGGCAGTGGCTGCACCCTTAATGTTTGGCACAGTTGGTTTTTTTTTTTAAAGGGAAAGGTCTACAGGGTGTTCAGGGTCTCAATACTAGACTGGACTCATAGTGCTCTGCCTGTTCACTGCCTCCCAAGAGCTGAGATTATAGGCAAGCGCTACACACCCAGTCTCAATTGCTGTCTCAGCACGCCTCACCCGGGGCCAGCACAGAAGGCCTAGGGATTGAATCCTCAGCCCCTGTGCCTACTTGCAGCTGCTTTAATCCGCTGAGCTATTTGGCTGACCCTGTTTGGCACAGTTGAATGTGAGATAAACAACTAAATTTTCTTTTCTAGATTTCAACTCAGTACCCAGTGGTGGACCATGAGTTTGATGCAGTCGTGGTAGGTGCTGGAGGGGCAGGCTTGAGAGCTGCATTTGGCCTTTCCGAGGCAGGCTTTAATACTGCATGCATTACGAAGCTCTTTCCTACCCGGTCTCACACAGTTGCAGCACAGGTAAGATAAAGTGTTGATGCCTCAAGATCCTACACAGTAAATAAGCCTCCCTGTGCCCCACTGGTCAGCAGCCACTTTGGTCAGCACCCATTCAGTTACTCTTACTTCAGAGTCGCTTCCTGGAGTCTTTTCCTTGGGAACCTTGCAGGGCTGGAGCATTGGAGCAAATCCCTCCTGCTAAGCTTCTCCCCTTTCCTTCCCACCACTTACCTGGTTTGAAATGTGCTTGCAGAAGATGGACCTATTCTGTTGGTCACCTTTTCGTGACAAAACAGCTGAGATAATGACTCTTTTAAGTGGAAGAGAATTTTATTTTGGCTGTTCAAAGGTTTTAGCCCGTGATCATTTGTCCTGTTGTTTTGGGTCTGTGCTGACACAGAACATCATGATAGAGTATGTGATAGAGAAGACTTGTCTACCTCATGGCAGCTGGGGGTAGAGAGGCAGAAAATAGACTAGGTCCTTTTTTTCTCTAAGAATACATTCTTAGTGGCCTAACCTTCAACATACTGAGACCCTCCTAGTGGTCTCAGTACCTCCCAATAGCACTGTGGGCTGGAGCCCACCTTTACTATGGTCTTTGGGGGCTACCTAAGATCTATAGCAGTTGTTAGGTACGGATGGCTCTGAGTTTTGATAATGACATGGACATGCAGGTTAGAAAAACAGTGGCTATGATGTAGAGAAAATATAAATAAGCTGAAAATCTATAGTGGTTATGTGATTCTCTTTTATTCTTAACTTGCAATTGATAACACCAACCACATGTACAGGTAGCATTCCAAAGTCATATCTGACTTCTGGTATCTGGAATGTTTTCTCACAGAGAATACAGGGTATACAGTGGCTTTCAGGAGCCAGGCAAAGCACCACCTAACCTCAAGAACACTTCAGCACAGTCTTCAGGTACTTCACTACACAGATGACTTTATTTTAAAGCTGTGTATAAGCAAAAGAATGAAGACGCCTTTGAAGTAATCACAGCCTACAAGGATAAGTAGCTATTAATAGCTAATTCTAGCTAATCCCATGCGTTAAGGCAACTAACTCATGAGCCAAGCATTCTAAGGCTGGATTCCTGATTGACTTCACCATGCCTCAGTGTCCTTTGTCAGTTATGGTACTTTTCAACTCTCAGTTAGGATCATCAGTAGCACAGAGTGCCAGTTCCTGCAAAGGGAAGAGTAAAATTAGGCAGGGTTCTCTGGAGATTCCAGAGAGAACTATGAACTCAGAGACTAATCTGCACCTTGGTTTTCCTGGTGCTAACAGTCACATAGCAGCTAGTACTGGTTGTGTACATGCCATGCTATACCTTTTTTAATTTCAGCTAGCTCTGTATTTTGCTATTGCGAAACTGAAGATTGTTTTATCGGGATCGTGTTGGGTTTACAGTTGGAGTGGGGGAGGATGGAAAGAAAGTTAACTTGTGTTCATTGTTGTAAGATTTCTTGTTCTGTGCTATTGACATCCTAACTGAAAGGTGAAAGGTATCACTGAGGACACTGAGGCATAGTGATGTTAAGTAAGTAGTCCAGCTTGAGTCTGCTTGACTCAAAAGTTGTAATTGAACAATTGGAAAGAGAGAGAAAGCATAAGATTAAGTTATACATTATTTTTTTTATTGTTATAACAAAATATCCGAAGCCAGATACTATGTAAAAAAAGAGATTTGTGAAGTTCAAAGTTCTGGAGACTGAAAGGCTAATATCAGGCATGCATTTGGGTGTCTAGTGAGGGCCCCCATTTGCTCTTCTGTGATTGATAATGTAGCCAAAACTACCCAGGGTCCCATGAGAAACACTTCTGTCCCTTCCAAGGGGACAAGAGGTCCCTACACCTCTTAGCATCATCACACTGGGAAACCACACATCCTACACATGAACTTTTAAAGAACACACTCAGATCATACAATGTGCTGTTACGAAAAAGATTATAAAGAGTACAAATCAAAATTGGGGAAGAGGAAGGTAAGGGATTGATTTGTCACATTCATTGGTTCCTTAAAGGTGAGACAAGGTGCTGTCCATATATCGCCAAGTAAGGTGTAGGATGTGTATCACACGTGCATACAATTGCTTTCAGAAACATTTTGTTATAAAATTAACCAGTAAGTTTGTTGAGTGTGTTTGTTCCCTCTTCCTCAGCCTCTTAAAGACCCTTAGAAGGTCTGTGTCATCTCCGTTTCAGAGGGAGATGAAATAGTCAGGCTAAACAGAGGACGAGTTGTAGTGTGAGTGCTGTCAACACTGCCTAGGGACCTGAATCAGATTCTGGGGAGGTCAGGGCTGGAAGATGCAAATGGAGCTCCAGTCATGGCTTAGAAGGAATGTATTTCCAGGGAGGAATCAATGCTGCACTGGGGAACATGGAAGAAGACAACTGGAGGTGGCACTTCTATGACACCGTGAAGGGCTCTGACTGGCTAGGGGACCAGGATGCCATCCACTACATGACAGAGCAGGCCCCTGCCTCTGTAATTGAGGTAAGGTACCAGAAGCTGTTGGGTCTTCTCAGGCACAGTCTGTTTGTAATACAAAAGAAGTCCTAGAAAAAGATTGAAAGGAGGCTGAGGGTGTTCCCTAGTAATTACTATAAAAAAGAAAAAATAGAAGGCAGTGAGCTGAAAAAATGGTAATGAGCTGAGCTAACAAAGAAAAGTTTCCTTATAAGTGTTCACTTCACCTAACAAGGAAACTTTTTCTGAAGTAGTAATTTTTTTCATAGAGTATGTTAGTTTCTGTTTTGTAGCTTTGTGTTAAAGTTGTTTATGAAAAATCAATCCTAAATATCTTGACTTCTTTATGGTAACAGGCTTTATGGTTTTGTTTCACAGCTAGAAAATTATGGCATGCCGTTTAGCAGAACTGAAGATGGGAGAATTTACCAGCGCGCATTTGGTGGGCAGAGCCTCAAGTTTGGGAAAGGTGGGCAGGCTCACCGGTGCTGCTGTGTGGCTGATAGGACGGGCCACTCACTCCTGCACACCTTGTACGGCAGGGTAAGGTACCTGTATCCGGGACATAGGGGGTATGGTCTTGTCAGTCGAGGCCTATGGTGACCATACGAATGGCTGGGTGGAGAACGGGTCAGCCCAGGTGTTGCTTAAAAAGCAATAGAGCATAACTGTAAGACGTAAGAGTTGTTAATATGGGGCTGGGAGATAGTTCTGTGGCACAAGTGCCTGCCTGGCAAGTGCAAGGTCGTGAGTTTGAACCCTGGTCCCACAAAAGAAAAAAAAATAATAATGATTAATAATAATAATAATAATAATAATAATAATAATAATAATAGTTGTTAATATGAAATTACTGACCATGCTGTGAAAAACTTTATATTGTTTCCTTTGTCTGTTTTGGAAAATTGACTCTAATTGTTGCATACCAGGTTGGATGTTTTGATCATTGCACTCCAAGTGTGCTAACAGCAGATATGCTTTCATTCTTCTGCCACTTCTGAGCTCCTAGACTGACTCATTTATTTTAATAATTCACTTTACAAATGAAGGTTGGCTTGAGGGAGAGCAGTTAACAGAGCCATTATAGTATATCATCAACCTTCCTTATTTAACTACTGTTTGCAGATGGGTGGGGCAAGTGTTAGGACACCAGTGCCTTCCCAGTGGCTGAGTACATTGACATTGTGGCAGGACCAGCCTGTCCTGGTGTTGTCATGTGGGGGCTGGCCACTTGCATTCATTCAGGGACCGTTAGACCAGCATAAGGGGTGCTATCCAGTGTTGGCTGCCATGAGCTTGGAATTGGGGTTGTTTGAACTGTCCCGTTGGGCAGGCACTAGCCTATGTGGCATTGCAGTTGTGGCCAGTGTGACTGAGAAGCTGAGCTGAATGTTTTCTTTTTATTAACAAAGTTGCCACGTGTAGCAAGTAACTCCGGTCTGTGTCTTGCTTGACCCTGGCCTCACTGTGGTCCCCGATCCCCAGGGCATTTGGTGCTATATACAGCCACAGAAGAAGTGGAATGGCTGTGAAGGTGGTGTGGAGATAAGGCATGTGTGTCCAACAAGAGCAGTTCAGAGCTTGCTGCCAGCTGTTTGCATTGTTCATGCGTTTCATATATAGTGCTGGAAGCTGAGTACCTTTTTGTGCTTTTACAGTGTCTTACGCACTGATTGCAGTGTGAAGTGCAGCTTGTGATTTTCAGCCAGATCTCCTTAGGCTTGCCTCGTTGGTTAATAACAGGCTTAAGTTCTTTAATGTTTTAGCGTGGTTTAACCACATTCTAAGTGTTTGTTAATTTAGCACTTAACCTAAATTCAGTGTAAAAGATGTGATCTTTTTTCTTGCAGTCTCTGCGATATGATACCAGCTATTTTGTAGAGTATTTTGCCTTGGATCTCTTGATGGAGAATGGGGAGTGCTGTGGTGTGATTGCGCTGTGCATAGAAGATGGGTCCATACATCGCATAAGAGCCAAGAACACTGTTGTTGCTACTGGGTATGAATCTGCTGCTTATGTTATCTCATTTCTTTATAGAAAAGTTGAATTTGAGGGCTTCTTTAATGAAAATGTGGGTATTATAGAATAATGGCTCACACATAGGTCTTAGTAGAACCTTGCGAGGGAAGTGAGCTTCTCAGGCGTTGGCATCTCATCTTGTGGAAGGTGGCTGGAACGTAGTGCATCCCGTAGCCATATCCAAGGCCACTACTCAGGTGCCACAGAAGGGAACTGAGGATCATGTGGTTTACCCTCCTGCTCTGAGTCTGGTAAAGAGCCTGGAGAGTCACAGGATGTGTTCTGGTGTCGCCTTCCTGGCTTTCATTACTACTATGAATACTGGCCCTTAGGATGAAGTTATCCTATAAGTAAGTTTCATTTTATACACTGATTTTTATTTATTTTATTTTATTTTTTATGTTTTTGAGACAGGGTCTCATTATGCAGTTCAGACTGGCCTTGAGCTCACTTTTATAACCCAGGCTGGTCTTGAAATCACACTGATCCTCCTTCCTCAGCCTCCCAAGTGCTGGGATTACAGGCGTGTGCCACCATACCCTACTCTATGCACTGATTTTTACTGTTTATTTATTTATTTATTTTTTTGCGGTATTGGGGTTCAAACTCACAACCTTGCCCTTGCCAGGCAGGCACTTGTGCCATGGAGCTGTCTCCCTGGCCTTTACTGTTTAAAAATTAAACTTCTTTTTTTTTTTAAATGAAACTTCTATATAGCAAAGGGAGCAATCGGTAAAATGAAAATGCAGCCAACAGATTAGGAGGTTAAAATACAAACCATAGGTCTAAAGAGAGGTTAATGTTCAAAATATATAATGAATTCATACAAATAGATAGAATACCTAGATAACCTAAAAAATGGTCATAGAGCCTGAATAGACATAAGACACATGCGTAGCCCACAGGTTTATAAGGAATTCCTCAACATTGCTAATGAGAATTCAAGTCAAAACCACGAGGAGATAATACTTTGCACCTTTAAGGCTGGATAAGGGCAAAAATACATGAACTAATGATGTTGACAAGGATATAAAGAAAACGGGGGCCTGGGCGATAGCTCAGGGGCGTAAGCACCTGCCTGGCAAGCATAGGCAGGGTCCTGAGTTCAATCCCTTGTATCAACAAAAGAAGAAAAAGGAAAAGGGAACTTCAGTAGTCTGGTGGTGGGCATGTAAATTGTAGTGTGGAATTTTCTCAGCTAAAAGTAGGCTTACCGTAGGACCAGCAGTCTAACTCCTGAGTACCCGCGCATCCAAAGTCCGTGAAGCCACCACATCCTGGAGATCCTCATGCCCATGCTAGTAGTGTTAGTGTCATCTAGATAAGCAGTCAGCCTGTTTATTGATGGATAGAGAAAATGTGGTATGTTCAGGTATTAGAATATTATTTAGCCATAGGAGAAAAGAAGATCCTGTTATTTGAAACAATGTGGATATACCTGAAACACATTGTGCTAAGTGAAATAGCCAGGCGCGAAAAAACAAATACCACATGATCTTGTATATAAAATCAAGAAATGACAAACTCACAAACGGTAAAATGGTGGTTGTCAGAAGCTAGAAGGTATGGGGAATGAGCTAGAGGTGCAAATCTGAGTCCTAAGGTAAATTAGTTTCAAGACTTAAATGCACACAACATTCTGGTTATGCTAATAATAATATACATATGACCGAAATTTGCTGAGGCTTAAGAGGCCACACCACGTAAAAATGATAATTATGTGGGATGATAGACAGTAACTGCTCTAATTGTGGTATCACTTCACAATGTATATGCTCGGATCATCATATTGGACACTTACTTTTCTCATTGCTGAGATGAAAAACTCAACACCCAAAGTTAGAGGAAGAGTTTATTTCAGTTCACAATTTGTAGATTGGCTGGCTCCAAGGCAGGGTGGCTTGGCGGAGGGGTATCAGAGAGGTGAAACAGTTCATTGCTGGTGGCAGGCAGCAAAGCAGCATGCAGCAGCTATGACCCTCTTTCTGCCCCTTATGTCCTGTCCAGGCTGCCCACCCTTAGCGAGGTGGCACTCACACCCAGAGTGGAGCAGTGGTAAGGCTTCCATCACACCAGGAATCAGTCCCAGCTTCAGGTGCTTGCTCCGAGAACCAATTCTAAGCAGCCCCATTATGATCGCAAAGGGCATTGGGGGAACATCCAGAAACAAGCCATAACAGATGCCTTACACACATAAAAAATTTTTTTATCACATTATAGCTCAGCAAAGCAGAGGGTGGTGGAAGATAAGAAAAATGTCCAAAACTGTACTTTAAAATTTTCATTATAGAAATAAGATACTTCTGAGAAAAGTCACTTAAATGTCACAAAGTAAAATGAGCTTCCCTTTTCTGTCCCACTAGGCTACATTCCAAGGTTGCAGTGTCACCAGGCATGGCCTCCTGCATTGCATGTGGTATATGCACAGGCGTGTGCATGGAGGGGGTGTAGGCAGATGGCAGCTGTGGCTGCCCTGTAGGTTCTGTGGTCCCCCGGGTCGGGAAGTTCTAGCATTTGCTGCTGTGTGTAGTCACCACACTCTTGTCATTTCCAGAGGTTATGGGCGGACCTACTTCAGCTGCACCTCTGCCCATACCAGCACTGGTGACGGCACGGCCATGGTGACAAGGGCTGGACTTCCCTGCCAGGACTTGGAGTTTGTGCAGTTTCACCCTACAGGTAGGACATGGTTCTGCACCTGGCGTTGGGCTCCTGGGTGTATTGTAAGCATGTGGTGCGTTTCTCCTTGGTTAATTAAAGGCAGTTTGGGATGAATTTGTTTTGTGGAAAAAATATTAGGCCCCCTAACTAAGACATGTGAAGTTATGATGCAGCTATGGCAGATGGCAAAGGGAGCTCGTCATGGGGGAGGGGAGGTTTTTCCTTGGCCACAACACAGTTGAGGTTGTGGAATCAGAAGTTGTAACACAGAGTGACCATTGCAGTCCCGAATTAGGGGGTGTTCTCCTGTAGTTAGTCTGCAGACAGTTGGCTGAGGTGACGGTCCTGCACTCCTCGGGCTGCTACTGTGACCTAAGGAGATCCAACAGGTAATGCTGAAGAACTAGACCATTTGTCTTTGCTCTGATGGTTACCTTCTGATCCCTGGCAGGGATGAAGCATATCTGTTGGGGGGTTTTTGTTGTTATTGTCCACTAGTAAACTGTCCCTGAGAGCTGTTTGGAGAGCTCCTATTTCTTAGCTTTTTTTTTTTTTTTTTTTTTGTCTTTTTGAGACAGGGTCTTGCTGTGCATTTCAGGCTGGCCTTTAGCTCACCTTTGTAACGCACCCTAGCTCCTTTCACATTTGATAAAAAAGCCACCCAGAAATGCCACAAAAGCTAGGGAAAAAAATTATAGGTAAGAGACAATCAGCATCCTTGTTTTTTTAAAGCACATAAAAATGTTTCATGTACTCAAAGTTTTAACTTAAATTGTATGCATTTGTTTACTTATTAGCATTTTTGCTAAAATTTGAGACTTGATATTTTATTTTTTTTAAATGATATTCAAGCATTCAGTCATGGTTAAAAATATAGACCACACTGTGCTTACTTAGGGTTGAATTTGGGCTCTTATCTCTGAGGATGGGGGTGATATTACCAGGGCCTTTATAGAACATGGTGAGCTAAAGCTTGTGCAGCAACTAGTCCACAGCAAGTACAATCTAAGTAGCCAGTAGTAATTTCTGTCCTGTTTCTATTTGAGTATCATAGATAGGAATTATCCAAGCTGGTTGGAAGTTTCCACATTCATGGTACAAAATTATGTTCAAAAATTAAAGTCAAGATATTTAGCATACATGGAGTTCAGTCACTGGTGACACTAATCTTCCTGGACCTGTTTTATGCACTCAGCTTCTTCCGTGCTTGTTATGAACACTTACACCACTTGTTGACTTTTCTCTGTTGATGTTTTTGAAGTATGTCGATTGCCTTTGTCTTGAAAAAGAACTAGGTGTCTGAAATACATACCTCGCCATCCTTCACTTACAGACGTTTGGTGACTTGGGCTTTTCTCAGGCATATATGGTGCTGGCTGTCTCATCACAGAGGGATGCCGTGGAGAAGGAGGCATTCTCATTAACAGTGAGGGCGAGAGGTTTATGGAGAGATACGCACCTGTCGCGAAGGATCTGGCATCTCGAGATGTTGTGTGTCGATCCATGACTCTGGAGATCCGTGAAGGAAGGTATATGGTTCACTTCCAGATGTGTGAACATGTGCCAGTGGGTACACGCACACACAGGTGCACACAGATAGCACTCAGACTCACTGCTTCTCACTTCCTCTTTGCTGCCTCTTGGTCACGTGTACATCTGGGTTGTGGGTTGTACATCTTTTCAGTTGGAGCACCTCATTTGCACATCTGCCCATAAGGAAAAAATTACCTGTTATGGTCTCAGTATTGTCCATAAGTTTGTTTTATTTTTATTTATTAATTTTTACTATATTTTGGGGATTTTAGCGTATTACGTGTAAGTCTTTCTCATTGCGTGTCTGTAGGAGAGTCATATGAAAGCTACTCTGTGGTAAAGAGAGGCAGTATCCCAGAGTTAGTACGTGAACCTTAAAAGCCGTGTTACGGTCCTCATGTCATAGATGTTCACTGCTTTTGATATATGGTGTTACTTGTCACTTAGTGAGAACTGTATGCTCCGAGTGGCTCCTAGTGAGACTCAATTCAGGCTGGCCCAGGCTGTCCTCAGACTCCCAGCAGTCATTCTGCTTCAGTTTGCCAAGTGCTGAGGACACAGTTATATACACTGCGATGCTCAGCTCTGAGCCTGTTCTTTAGTGCAATGACACATGTTCTGCTCTGCTGGTTTAGCCTCTGTACATTCTGGGGGGTTTTTGTTGTTGTTGTTTATTTGTTTTGTTTTTGTGACAGGCTCTTGCTATGCAGGTTAGTCTGGCTTGAGTTCACTTTTGTAGCCAGGCTAGTCTCCAACTCACACCAATCCTCCTGCCTCAGGCTCCCAAGTGCTGCAATTACAGACATAAGCGACCACACCTGGCAGCTGTACATTCTATTTTTATATAAAAAAAAGAGTTAAGTACCTTTTAGAGGTACTTGACACAGTATTTACTAATTGGGCCAATTTTGGTCCTCAAGACTGGAGTTAGAGCTCAGTGGCTGCAGGGTTTCTCTTAATTCTTGGCACACAGTAGATGCTTGTAGAATACTTGATGGAAGAGCAGCCATAATGGGAAAAGTTGGTTGCATTCACATGCTTCTATGAGGAGCATTTGCTCCAGTTGCTGTCCTTTGCCTTATGTTAAAATGTTCTGTTTTGCCAGAGGCTGCGGCCCTGAGAAAGATCATGTCTACCTGCAACTGCACCATCTGCCCCCCGAGCAGCTGGCCACACGCTTGCCCGGCATCTCAGAGACGGCCATGATCTTTGCTGGTGTGGACGTCACCAAGGAGCCGATCCCAGTTCTCCCTACTGTCCATTACAATATGGGTGGGATTCCAACCAACTACAAGGGTCAGGTGAAGATAGCAGGTCTACCTCTCTGCCACCCTTAGGTCTCAGAAACAAAGATGAAAGTATATTGTGTTACTCGGTAGTTTGCACATACTGTACGTGCTGTTTCTGTAGGGCAGGTAGAGTTTCAGTTAGGTTCCAAAGTTTGCATTCACTTGCTAATAACAGCTCATTATCAGTTGTGTGTTAATTCTGCCATAGATCTAATATCATGGAGTTTTTTTATTATTTTTTATTATTTTATTACTCTCTGGATGGTACCATTATTTTTATAGTGACTCTCAGTTTGTGGTCTTTACAATTGTTATATAGGATGTTGTCATCTGGCCCCTCCACTTTGATCTTCTGGTCAGAGTTGAGAGGATGATGACGATGATGATTTTTTTTTTTTTTTTTTGTCTTTTTGAGATGGGGTCTTGCTATGAAGTTCAGGCTGACCGTGAGCTCACTTTTGTAGCCCAGGCTGGTCTCAAACTCACACCGATCTTCATGCTTCAGCCTCCTGAGTGCTGGGATTACAGGCGTGTGCCATCACACCTGGCCCAATAGTAATTAATTTAAAACGGAAGTTAAGAGCAAAATGTTTATTGGGGGAAATAAAGCTTCTGTCTGAGAGGGACAGAAGAGGGGCCCAAGTGGGTTGTCTCCGACGGGAGGAATATTACTCTCCCTTCACAGATCAGCAGTGAGTGGAAGGGCCTGAAATATCCCTGTCTTCCTCCCCTTTGATAGCTTTCTGTCTTGCCATTCCCCTTTGGTCTGGGCCAAGACCACCCATTGGGTGTTTAAGGGAAGGCTGTAAGGTTCATTGGACCTTAGGGAGAAACCGCAGGTGCCGACACAGGGTCCTTTGCCTTACTCATCATGGTGGTGAGTATTCAGGGAAATAGAGGAGCTGGAGATACACGAGAGGGGTCCTTCTGAGACAGTAGGTATGATCTTCCCTACCTCAAGCTCAGAGCCCATTCTGGGGTGAGGGGCCCTGTGTCACCCCTAATACCTTCCTGTCTGTTCTGAAATCTTTCCTGAAGGTGCTGAAGCATGTGAATGGGCAGGACCAGGTTGTGCCTGGCCTCTATGCCTGTGGGGAGGCTGCTTGTGCCTCAGTGCACGGTGCCAACAGACTTGGGGCAAACTCCCTTCTGGACCTGGTCGTCTTTGGACGGGCCTGTGCCCTGAGCATCGCAGAGTCATGCAGGCCAGGTATGTGTTCTCTTCGGGCAGCCAAGCTGTTCAGGAGTCCTGATTAGTTGTTCAAAATATGCTTGGTGCACATAGAAGTCCATAGACTAGTTTTCTTCTGTCGGAGCCCCTTCCTGGTTTTCATCTTGGCCCAAGGAGTCTAAACTTACAATCCTAAAAACCCGTTATTGGAATTCCACGAAATTAATTCCAATCTACCACTCCCAGGGCAACCCACAGTGATAACAAGACACAAGGACATAAATATATATATATATATATATATATATATATATATATTATTTATTTATTTACTGGGGAACCAAGGGGTACTAGGTCCAGCCATGAAGATGGCCTTCTGGAACCAAAAGAGTGACCAGGGCTGGTGAGAAAGGGAATTGTGGGAAGAAGGTGAGCCCTGTGAGCTGGGCTTGGTAGGTGGCCTGCTTTTACCTCTGCCATATGCAGAGGAAGTAATTTGTATTATGCTATTGAGATCATATCTAATGTTTTGGGGGTCTGGTGCTTCAGATCTGATGTATAATCTTTCAGGCCCCAGGAAGTCATATCCTCTGTCTCGAGGCTCAATCTCAGCTGACAGTGTGTAGCGTTGGCTCTTCATCCTGTCTCAACCCGGCTCATATTGGAGAGCAGCATGTGTGGGTTATCAGGGAAACACGAATGACATTTTCAGAAATTACCACCAGCACCTTGGCTAACCCAATACACACTGCTTTAGGCTAACTGAAAGGATAACAAGTCCTAGCCAGCTCTGTACATTTCAATAGGAAATAGGGTCAGGCTCAGTCAAAATGGAGACGGTCACTCTTCTTTCAAGGAGAGCTGCTCGAACAGTCCTCCACATTCCTCTAGAAGTAAGGAACAGAGAAGTCCAGAGATTGTGTAGAGATGATGGCAAGTCTAGACATGAGCTAGGTGAAAGTCTTGACAGTTAAAAAGGTGAAGGATTTCCTTTTGGTCAAATGTTTTTCTAGTTATTTTGTGCTTTCAAATGTTATAATTAGAAAATGGTTATTTTGAGTGAAAGTTTACTGAACATTGCTTTCCTGGTAGAGGTTACTTATTTGCAATGAAATATTTTAAATAGTAAGGATAAAAGAATATGTAATTTCTTGTTTCTTAGAAAAATGAGTGTTCTAAAATAAAACAGCTCATTTTTTTATAGAAGAGGTGACACAAAGGATTGGGCCATGGCTTCAATCTCTGGGGTGCAGTGGGTTTTGGCTGCTCTCTCTTTTTTAAGTGTAGGGTCTACAGGATCTGACTAGGTAGATTGGACTCAGTGATTCTGTGAGCCTCTCAAGTGCTGGGATTACAGGCATGCACCACCACACTCCGTCTCAGTTGCCATCTCAGCATGGCACGGCAGGCTGGGGATCGAGCCCCTGGCCCCTGCGTCTGTCTAAGCAGGAGCTTTAATCTGCTGAGCTATTTGGCTAGCTCTTTTCTTTTTAATGGGAATTTTTATTATTTTTTTATTCTTTATAAAAGTAATGCGTATGAAACAGGGCATGGTGGCACACCCCTTGATCCCAGCACTCAGGAGACTGAGACAGGATTGCTGACAGTTCAGAACCAGCCTGGGGTCTACAAAAGTGAGCACAAGGCCAGCCTGAACTGCTTAGCAAGACCCTGTCTAAAAAAAAAAAGTAATGCTTGTGCCAAGAATTAAATAGAATTATAGTGAAGTGTGCTAGTGCACACCTGTAATCCTAATGCTTGGGAGGCTGAGGCAGGATTCCTGTGAGTTCAAGACCAGCCTAGGCTGTAAAGTGAGTTTAAAGCCAACCTGAACTGCATAGTGAAATCCTCTCTCAAAAAAGACAAAAAAAAGAGTGAAGGGTCTGGAGAGAGAGCTCCGTGGTATAAGTGCTTGCCTGGCAAGTGCAAGGTCGTGAGTTTGAACCCTGGTCCCGCCAAAAAAAAAGAAAAAAAAAAGAGTGAAGATCTTTATAATACTGGTTTTCTTAAGTAAGACCAACATTTTTCTCCTTTGATTTATTCAGATTTCCTTTGTGGCCTTCAGTGGACAGTTACAATATTCTCCTTAAGGGATTCATAAATCGTTCCTCGAAATTGCACTTTTCTTGATGTTGCTAAGAAGAGGATATTTTCTTTTAATTATATTTTCTGATTGGTGGTATAAATCATTTATTATTAGTTACTTTTTTTTTTTTTTAATTTTAGGGAAAGGTCTGCAGGGTATTCAGGATCTTACTACTAGATTGGACTCATAGTGATCCACTTATTTTTTTTTTTTTTTAATTTTATTTATTTATTTATTTGTTTGTTTGTTTCTTTATTTATTTTTGTGGCTGGCTCAGCCTGCCCTGGTGGTGGCGCTGGCGCAGCATGTGGTGCCGGGGATCGAACTGCATTCCTTGCAGTTGCCTGAGCCTTCCTACGCAGGCGCTTTAGACCACTGAACCATCTCGCCGGCCCGTGATCCACTTATTTATAGCCTCCCAAGAGCTGAGATTACAGGCGCGCATCACCATGCCCAGTCTCAGTTGCTGTCTCAGTGCATCCCTAGTGCGGGGCCAGCATGCCATGCCTGCGCTATGCCTAAGCAGGTGCTTTAGTCCTATGGGCTATCTGGCCAGCCCTTAAATACTATTTTTTAGTCATATATTCCTAATAAAACTGTGTGTTCATGTGCCACAAATCTATTACTTAAGTTTAAACATGGTTTTGGTTTGTTTGTTCAATGATTACATACTGGAGACCTACCGTGTGCCAGAAATCTTGTCTTTGTTCTTGCAAGTTAGGCCTAGGTCAGTAGATGTTCCTCAGTTTTTGGTGTTTAGGTCATTGCTGCCTGAGGCTGCTCCAAAGTCCTGGGTTCTGATGCACATTTGAATATCACTCAGAATCCACCTGGTTTTTATATATATTTTGGCTGGCTCAGCCTGCCCTGGGGGTGGGGGTGGCACAGCATGTGGTGCCGGTGATTGAACCAGGGCCCCTGCGGCTGCCTAAGCTTGTCTAAGCAGGCACTTTAGGACACTGAGCCATCTCGCTGGGCCCTGAAATGTTTTTTAGAACATTTCTTAAATGTTTCTTTTCCTCCTCCTTTTCATTATTTTAGGAGATAAGGTTCCTTCAATTAAACCAAATGCTGGGGAAGAGTCTGTCATGAATCTTGACAAGTTAAGATTTGCTGATGGAAGCATAAGAACATCAGAACTGCGCCTCAACATGCAGAAGGTAGGCACAGATGCCAGCCCAGCTGCCCACACGGGTATGTGCGACAAACAGCGGAGGCCCACGTTCCTTGCTGTCTCAAATAAGAATATAAGAATGGTCAGGAAGCCTCTCATAGACAGAGTGCGTTCTTTTCTACCTATAAGGACGTCAAGGAGAATTGGCTGCTAGGCATCCAAGGTTGTGACTTGCTGCAGGCTTAAGCCTGATGTTCATCCTCAGGCCAGCCCTGGCTGTCACATGTCTCAGAGCCAAAAGGAAGAACAGCAGGGAGAACTGTGTGCCGCACTTGCCAGCGTCAGCACAGCATCTGAGCTTATATCCTGTATGCACAGAATCCACCCTGTCACCTCAGCCTCAGCTTCCAACCATTCTGTAAAATGTGTTTACACAGCTTCCTGTGCTGTACCTAAAGAAAATCAGAAAGGGGCTGGCGAGATAGCTCAGCAGTCTAAAGCACTGGCTTAGGCAGTGCAGGGACCAGAGTTCAATCCTCAGCACCACGTGCTGTACCAGCCTCAACCCCAGGGTGAGCTGAGCCAGCCACAGCAAAGAAAATCAGAGAAGGACCATTGGTGGGAGCTGCAGGCTCACCTTCTACACTGGCGCTGCCCCGGGGGGTCTTCTGTGGTAGTGGGAAGTTCCCCACCTTTAAAAGTTCAGGACAGTAAGCACCAAATACAGGTGCTAGGGAGCGCTTGGAATGTCATCCATCTAAGAAACTTATTTTCATTAATTTTTTTAAAATGGAAGGACTAGCTGGATGTGGTGGTACAGATCTGTAATTCCAGCGCTTGGGAGGCTGAAAACAGGAGGATCACTAGGAGTCAAACCTCTGTAGACCTCATGCTAAATACATTTCAAAAAGAGACATACGTACACATACATACATACACGTGGAAGGATTAGGGATGTTACTCAGTGGTAGAGCACTTAGCTGTTGTGTATGAGAAGGTTCACCTACTGGCCAAAGGAACCACACACAGAATCTGTACATAAATGTGTTAACATCAACTGAAGTGCAAGAAAAGTAGTCTAAAAGCTTTACCAGTTCTCTGGCATGGCTCCTGGAGCCTGCCAAGTTTACCATTGATGTTGTTAACAGACCATGCAGAGTCATGCTGCAGTGTTCCGTGTGGGAAGCGTGCTGCAGGAAGGCTGTGAGAAAATCAGCCAGCTCTATGAAGACCTGAAGAACCTGAAGACATTTGACAGGGGTAAGCCAGAGGGTGGAGCCTACCCTCAGCAGGGGGGCTTCATGTTGGGCCTATTTGCTTGGCAGTTTCATGTCTGCTGTGTGGATGGCCTTGACCATGGCTGTAGGCCCCTGTGACTACGTCTTCTCATGGGTCCTATGTGTTCCCAGGAATGGTCTGGAACACAGACCTGGTAGAGACCCTGGAGCTGCAGAATCTGATGCTGTGTGCACTGCAGACGATCTATGGAGCAGAAGCACGGAAGGAGTCACGAGGTGCCCATGCCAGGGAGGATTACAAGGTGCGTAGAGAGAGGCTGTGCGTCTGTTCGGTCCTGGCCGCAAGGTCAGGAGCAATGCTGCAGCTGAAAGGGTAGACTTCCTGTGAGACAGACACTGGCACAATGACAGGAGTTGGTTAACCAGCAGTGATTTTCATTTACTGTGAAGTTTTATTGATATCTTGCAGTGAGCAGGTAAATGAAGGCAGCCATGTTCTCAAGTATGTACTGAGGCTGGAAGCTTGGTCAGGGTTGGCTCTTGGGCTGAGATGAACAAGTTTCAGGTGTGGGGCAGAACCCACTCATCTTGAGGTTATGCATCTAGCTAGGACTCAGGAACTGACCCCAGGACAGGAGGAAGGCTTCCCTTCTGCTCACCCTACATTAACACAGCTGAGAACAGCCAAGTATTTGGGTCTCTGATTTTTATTGGAAGAGGCTCTTGCTCTTACACATTTCCTCAAGCAGCATTTCCTTACCAACATTTAGCTACTCTGGGAGGTTCTGAAATTTTAATGTAAGTGGTATAATTGGAAGAACATTTAAATCAAAACAACTGAAAAAGGTGGGAAAATCTCCCAACATGTGGGCAAAAATTTGATGAACTGGACGTGGTGCACATGCATATAACCCCAGCACTGGGAAGACAGACAAGAGGATGACTAGGAGTCTGAACTGTGTAGCGAGACCTTGTATCAAAAAAAAAAAAAAAAAGAGAGAGAGAGAAACTATTTGATAAAGTTTTAAATGTATAACTGGTATTTTAATTCTGATACCCATGGAGTTTTATGAAAAATGTGGAAGTAGACACTTCACTCACCGCAGACTACAAAACCCATAGCAGGGTCCTGAATTTCATGCTGTCCGCCCCCCGTGCTCATCTCTTGTGCATGGTTTTAATGTTTGCTTCATTTTCTGACAAGACGTAAATGTGTGGTAAGATGTGTACATGTTGACCTCAGGTGCGGATTGATGAGTATGATTACTCGAAGCCCATCCAGGGGCAACAGAAGAAGCCATTTGGGGAGCACTGGAGGAAGCATACCCTCTCCTATGTGGACATCAAGACTGGGAAGGTATGTGGATAGCATGTGAACTGTTCTGCACCTACGCCTTTGGTAGTGACCAGCTGGGAGAAGCAGCCCAGACCTAAGCCAGGTGTTGACGGATTTGAGACACCACTAGAAAGGACATGCTAGGAGCTGGGAAGATAGTTCAGTGGAATAAGTGCTTGCCTGGCGAGCACAAGGTCCTGAGTTCAATCCCTAGTACCGCCAAAAAAAAAAAAAAAAAAGAAAAATCATCAAAAAGGACACCCTGTGAAGCAGGCGTATTCTGGAAACAGTCCAGGGCCGAGTGTAGTTCACAGGAGCCTAAATTCAGGTTCAGCTCCTCTATCATGTACTGGCTAAAGGGTACTGAGTAGAGATCAAAGATCTGAGAGCTGGTGGCCAGGTGGGAGATGGTGACTCTGGAGGGCCACAGCCAGATGTGATAACCTACCGGGATCCAAGGGAGACAGGACACAGCTTCACCTCCCATCTCAGTGTCTGGAACACCAGGGAGCAGCTGCTGAGGAGCCCAGCAGAGAGGGTGCAGCTTTAGCATCCCTGGCCTGCAGCATGCAGAACAGGGTCCAAGCAGGAGCCAGTAGCTGCATCTGTGAGCTGCTTTCTTCTCCACTGACACACAAATCTCCACATTTAAAATTTCTATGGGCATTAAAATTCTGAAATAGGGGCTGGGGAGATAGCTCTATGGCACAAGTGCCTGCCTGGCAAGTGCAAGGCCATGAGTTTGAAACCCAGTCCCACCAAAAAAAACAAAAAAAAAAAACCCTCAGTTTTAGCCGGGCGTGGTGGCACACGCCTATAATTCCAGCACTGTGGAGGCTGAGGCAGGAGGGTCACTGCATGTGCAAGGCCAACCTGGGCCACAAAGTGAGCTCAAGGCCAGACTGAACTGCATAGTGAGACCCAGTCTCAAAAAGATATAAAAACAAAACAAAAAGATGAGTCACACTTTCTACTTTACAAACATATTTTTAGTAATGCTTGAGGAAGCGATTGTAAAATATTTTAGAAAGCATAGAGAGTACAAAAAAAACCAAAAAAAACAAATATGTGTATGTCTGTCAATCAGAATTCACCTATTCTGGTTGGAAATATTTCCTCCAGGTTTTATTCTTATTTATTTTTTCCTCCAAGTAGTGTGTGTGTGTGTGTATACACTTTCCTATGAGTACATACTATGTGTGTAGTCACTTTGAAGTAGAAGTATAAAGTGTGACAGTGTCTGTAAGGTTTTCACCTGCTTTGAATGAGCAAAGCATAAGGAATCTTTGAGAGAGCTGGCCTTGAACTTGAACTGACCGCAGTCTTTCTGCCTCAGCCACCCAGGTGCTGGGTCTACAGGTGTGGACCACCGCCCCTGGCTTCGTGAAGAATCTCGTGCAGTGTTTCTTCAGTTGCTCTGTTCCACTGTGTGGTGTTTCTGTATGAATTACACATAGATTAATGTAGCTAGCCCTGTTGGTGTGTGCTAGTCACTTTCTAGGTTCTGATTCCTTAAAGTTTCTGTTCTTAGAATTGTTCTTTATAATTTTCTTGGAAGCACCACAACAGTTTGTATACTCCTATGTTCTAATTTCTTTTTTCCTATGTTCTCATTTTCCAACTCTTCTCTTTAAGGTCACCCTGGACTACAGGCCTGTCATCGACAAGACTTTAAATGAGACTGACTGTGCCTCGGTGCCCCCTGCCATTCGCTCCTACTGATGAGACCCAGCAGTTGCAGAATCAGCTTTTGTAATTTTGTGTCATAGCTTGTATAAGTGCTCCTGTCTCAGCTGCCTCAGTGAGCATCCTACTCTCGTGAACAGTGAACTTGCTTCCAAGATTATAGACCCAGTTGCCAGCAGCTTGCCCTATTCAGGCAAGGGACAGCCAGGTCTGCCTTTGTCCCTTGCTTTATTCTGTGAAGCATAATACTAGGCACAGTTCCTAAATAAAACACAAACCAAAGCCTTCCTGTGTTAGTCACTTTCGCATCACTGGGACTCACTACCTGATGCCCCAGTTTAGCTCATAGTTGCAAGGGGGTTCAGTCTGTGCTTAGCTGCTTCTGAAGCAGAAACAGCATGGTGAGTTAGCTTTGCGAAGGCAAGTTGCTTAAAGCAGTCCAGGAAGCAGCAAGTAAAGGGAGAGGCCAGGGACAAGACACCTTTCAGGTCCTGATCCTAGTGACTGACCTTTTCTGATCAGGCCCTATCTCTAAATGTCCAAGGATTGTAAGGGACAGTCTAGGTATATATATGATAACATTTCCAAAAAGCGTATGTCTAGTCCTGAAGTACAAAACAAGATCTTTTCTCAAAACAAAAATCATAAATTCTTAGCTATAATGTCATTGGAAAATCCAGTCTTTAAGATTCAGGCAAACTCTTAGCTGTAGACCTCTGTAAAAATCAGGAAATTAGGCCAGGCATGGTAGCACAGACCTGTAATAGCAGCACTTGGGAGGCTGAGGCAGGAGGATTTCTGTGAGTTTGAAGCCAGCCTGAACTGTATAGTGAAACCCTGACTCAAAAAGTAAAAAAAAAAAAAAAAAGCCAAATTCTCATAAAGTACAATGTGTAAGAGTTCCCATTCCAAAAGGGATGAGCAGGAGACTAGTCAGGAATCAGAAAAACAAAACTAAAACCCATCAGAAGAGATATTAAATCCGTGTCGAGCACCTGGGGCCGATGGTAGTGAGATGTGAGCTCCAAAGGGCTTGGGCAGCCTGACCCCGGTAGCCCTCCTGCTTTCACACGGCCTCTCAGGCAGGCTCAGCATGTTGCCTGCAGTTTTCCTCAGCAGACTTTCCACTTAGTGACATCTCCGATTTCCTGGGGTCCATTGCACCTTTGGCTTCACACTCGGCTTCACACAGTGCACTCTTCGGGACTCCTTTGTGGCCTCCCAGTCAGTCAGTGATCCTATGGCTCTTGAAAATTGGGTACCACACGGATAACACTTGATATACCGTGAACTTGTGCAGCAGTATGGCCTCTTAGACCACGGCTGAGGGCTTCTGAGTGCATGGCTGGACTCAGGGATACACTTACCTAGATGTATCGCCTAAGCAACTCTAAAGGAGCAGAATGTCCTGAGACTTCTTTAAAAAATAAACAAAAAGCTAAGTCGTTTGAAGGAGTTCACCTTTTCTGATTTTTCATTGTTACGTATTTCAGAATGTGTCTGAACTCACTACTTCAGGTTGGCCCCAAACTCGAGATGCTGATCCTCCTTCCTCAGTGTCCCAGTTGTGGGTGCTCCCACCCCGGTCTGAGTTCACCCTTGTTTGGATCTTGATGGGCGGTACCTGGCTGTTTCCTGAGTGCCGTCAAGTCATCTTTCCTATTCTATGCGGAGTACTTGGCTACTTTTTAAAGCTAATCTCTTCAGCAGTCCCGATTTTCTTGGCCTCCCATACTGGAGCGTTCTCTAGCAACACTGCAAACTTTTTACATCTTTTTGGCTGTATTTTTTGCTCTCTGCTCCTGATACTCATAAATCCAGCTTCAAAGCAGCCACCAGTGCTCATGCCACAGCATGAACATGGGCTGCCGTGAAATTTTCTCAGACAGACTAGTTGACCACCTTTAAATTCAGCTTCACGGTCTTAGGATGAAATGGACAAAATGCACAAAAGTTCCTTGTTAGAACATAACACAGTTCCGCTAACTAGTTAAATCCAATTTTCATTAGTCTTTAATCTCAAAGGAAACTTCGTGAGCCTGACTGTTATGGTATACATTACTGTCAGCAAATATTCTAGTCTACAGCTCTGACCGGAGTGACCGACCAAGCGGCTTAAAGCATTGTAAAGCTGCTCCACCAATTGTCTCCCAAACTAGTGAAACTCTTCCTGCAACCCCATTCCAAAGTTTCTGAACCATATGATCAGACACAGCTGTGCCTAACAACTGTATCAGCAAACCCACTTCTGGAAACCACATTTCTGTATTTCCAGTCACATTCCTGTCATTTGGACAAAATATGTGACACCTGCAACTACAGGACAGGTTTGTTTGGTTCAGTTTCCAGAGGGTTCCATTCATGGTTGGCTGGCTCCAAGGCAGGAATACTATGGTGGAAGAAAGTTACCTCATGGCCACCAAGAAGCAGAGGGGAGGGGCCAGCATCACAGGCACACCCAGGCCATATTCCCAGAGACCTGCTTCTTCTGACTGGGTCGGCCTCCAAGTACTTGAAGTTTTGTGAGGGATGTTTTGGATCTAAACCATAACCATTATTTCTAAATCTAGCCACTTGAAAACTGCCTGGTACTTTCTAGTCAGTTGTATTAAGCACCAAGAGAAAAACCCTTCGTACCTGGCATATGTTGGCCTGAAAAACCGGATTAATTATGTTGATATTCCATTACCTCAAAATTTGGAAATTTTTTGTTGTATATATGAACAGATTCAGTATCTGACAGCAAATGAAAACTAACATGTCCTTGTTCTTGCCAGTTTGCTAGGTAATCCTATGGAACCAATGGGAGTAAACAGTCTTTATTTTGAGACTGGTCTTTATTTAGTTTTTTTTTTTTTTAAACAGGTCTCTGTAACACAGGCTGACCTTGAACTCACTATGTAGCCCAGACTGTCCTTTTAGCCATCCTCTGGCCTCAGCCTCCCCAAATGCTAGCATTCTAGGAGCGCCCCACCACATTTAGTGTAGACTGGTCTCTTCTGTAAAATGTTCACCTCAGCCTAGTCGTGGCAGTTCGTGCCTGTCACCCCTGTGTTTGCTGTGGGTTTAAGGCAAGTGTGAATTAGAAAGTAAGAACCTGTGTGAAAAAAAGTCTGACTCAAGTTAAACGATGACTGTATTCTTTATAAAATTAGCCACTAGAAAATAACATAAATTTCTTTCTTGAAGTGTTCTTTGTTTTTTGTTTGTTAGTAACAAATATTTTCCATAAGGCAGGCCAGTCAGTATTGCATTAATTTTGTAAGTGAAGACATGATCACTATGGGATATTGAACATGAGACCTCTCTGCCCTCACAGTATATCTTCTGAATTTTTTTATGTTCAGGGGCCACTTTTTCTTTTTGTACCAGGAACTGAACTCAGGGCCAGGCACTTCACAGCACTTAGCTATCTTGTTGGCCCTGTGGCTACTCTTAAGAGTTAAATTATTGGAGCCATGCAAATAGTGGCAAAGTGCACAGCCTTGAATTTGATCCCTGGTACCACAAAAAAAAAAAAGTTAAAATCATTTACTCTGGGCTAGACTTTGGGGAGTGCTAGGATGTACTGCAAAATAAAATTGAGCAATCGATGGGGTGGGCATTTAACAATCAGGCAGAAAAGTTTGGATATGATAAGTGTAGAGTTAGTGCCTTAGATTCCTAAACAGAAACAACATAAAAACAGTGGAAACCTAGCCACTTGAAAACCGCCCAGGAGTTTCTAGTCAGTTGCATTAAGCGCCAAGAGAACAACCCTTCGTACCTGGGAAGGGCTACTGTGCTGTGCCCACGAAGTGCTTTCTTGCATTCCAAGGAATGACCTGCTGGTTATGTAGCAGAGTAAATGAGTCTCAAAATCCTTATGTCCAGGAAGAGAAGCCAGAGAACACATGCTGTGTGACCACGGCACTTACCCAACACGTAGTGAGGGAAAGCAGGGCCTTAGTTCCCTGCACACTTGGCTGAGGGCAGGTTCTGGAGCAGGAGGACACAATGAGTGGTGGATATGATCTTGCTAATTATATCTTAAGGAAGTGGTCAAAATCCTAGCAAGATAACTAAAAAGCTATAATAAAATTTCCCATCTATGAACATCCACAGGTTTGTTGCCATACATTTCATTTAAAGATGTAGGATATGAAACTCTTATAAGTGGTTAATGAGAATGCAGCCTTTATGGAAGACAATTTCAGACATGTAACAAAACTATACATGCTTTTCCCTTTGACCCATCAGCTGTAAGAATCCAACTCAAGAAATGAAATGACTATGTAGTTATTTGTGATGGCATTTTAAATACTGGAAACAAAACGCCCGTTGCTAGGAGATAAGGTGTATATGTCCAGGCAGTGGGGTGTTGCAGAGCTGTGAGAAGGAATGAGGATGACCTTGATACAGTACAAATGGATTTTTGTCTTTTCTCTGAGGGTACCAGGAAGATAAAGTGGAGGTCCAGGCAATGCAGACCATGGGTGGGAATGAGATAAAACATACTAAGAAGTAAAACTTTACACGAGTGTTTCACATATTTGCAAAATAAGGTTTTTTTAGATAATCCCTAAAATTGTAAATTAGAATCAGAAATGAATAAACTGAATTGCTTGGTTCTATAGAAACTGACCTAGAGACAGACTTTGGGAGGGCTTTAGAGCAGTAGAGGAAGTAGAAGGTCAGAGGCAGAAAGGAGAGACATACACGCTGAGGGCTGTTCCCGCTGAGGTCAGAGGCCAAGGGGCACTCGGGCTCCTGCACTCTTCACCTGTTGCAGTTGCACTAGAGCTGCTTTGGAGGACGCCCTCCAGTGGGGCAGAGCCTGGACATCAGTAGAGTCTGGCCCAGCTACATAGGGACCCAGGGTCAGTTGCAGAGAGGTTATTCCAGGGTGCCAGAACATGGCACATTATATAAATTAGTGAACTATTGTGGTAGACTGACAACTGTGTTAACTTGGAATGCCCAGCTGAAGTGAATCAGTGTGATGTGCTGGGTAGGGAAGGCCTACCTGAGGATGTTGCCAACAGCACAGAGAGAACTGGAGGAAGAAATGGTGCTGTTGATTCTCTTGGAGAAGCGTGGCACACTAGTTTTCTTTATACAAACACCACTCTTCTCATTGTCAGAGAAGCTCAGGACCTCTATCAGTGAGGATGGCTGAGGTTCACTTTGGGTGAGTTCTGGTGTTTGCTTTGAGTATCCCTTCTTGGTTCCAGGGAAGAAGCCAGTGTGCTGTTGATTCTCCTGGAGAAGCTAGTCCTGCTGGCTTTTTTTATAGGAACTCAGCCATTCTTATCAGAGGAGCTCAGGACCTTGTTGTCACTGAGAATGGCTGTGATTCTTTTCAGGAGCGCTCTGGTCCTTAACCTTGAGAGTCACTTCCTGGTTCCAGGGAAGATTCTTCAGCCTGTTGGCACAGATCCTACATCCTGATGACATAAGCTTTCTAGCTTCCTCCTCTGACCTTTTGTCATAGACTGTAGGCCTCCAGTTTGGCTCTAGGCCTCCAGTTGGACTTGTGGAGGACACTATCCTAGACTCTAGGTCTTCAGCTGGACATTGCCATGGGATCCAGGCCCTCAGCTGGATTCTTTGGGTCTCTAGTGTGTGGATAAATCCCCCGTGCTCTTTTGCATTTGATTTTTTAGGTGAATAATATAAAATAATTATATAAATTATGTATCCTGTATTATATCTTTTCCCTTGCAAACCCTGACTACAACTATAAAGAAAAAGAGTCATAATTAAGAAAAATAGAGCCATTAAGAAATCCCAAATCTCATTCAGAGTGTCATTGTTATTAGTCTTAAGTGCAAGTGGGTTAAAGCTAACAACCAATTATCTTAATGTTTAAACTTAAGATTTTGGGGCAGGAAAATAGCTCAGTTGAATTAAGTGTTTGCCTGGCAAGTGCAAGGTCCTGAGTTCAATCCCTGGTACCACCAAAAAAAAGTTACTAAACTAAGATTTTTCTGAGAAAGATAAGATCAAAAGTTAAGTAAAACCCCTGGCATTCAGAATTTGAAATGGAAATTAATTGTGAATTCATCCTATTCTTTCCAGCAATACATATTTCTTACCCCTACCCCAGGAGCAGTGGAAGCATCATGCACCTGGACTGTGCTCTCCAAGTGCCATTTCCTACTGAGAAACCAGGGCTCCCTGAGAAATCTCTGGTTCTGCTGTGCATGGCAATGCACACCTGCAGTCCCAGCTACTTGGGAGTCTGAGGCAGGAGGATCACAACTTTAAGGCCAGCTTAGACAACTTAATTTTTTTTTTTTTTTTTGTATTTTAGGGAAGGGTCTTTAGGGTGTTGAGGGTCTCACTACTAGATTGGACTTGTAGTGATCTGCCTGTTTACATAGGCAACTTAATGAGACTCTCAAAATTTTTGTAAAGGGATGGGATGTAGGTCAGTGGTAGAATGCTTGACTAGCATGCATGTGTCCCCTTGACTAGCATGCTGGATTGATCCCCAGAGTTGCAAAAAAACCATGTATGTGTAAGTATACACACATGCACCCAGGATAGGGTAGCCACGTGGCTTACTTGGTCATCCATAAATTTAACAAATATTGTTTTTTTGTTCTTTTCTTGTTTTACTTTCAATGACTTATGATAGGGAGAATATTTCCTTTAAAGAAAAATTTAAACATAACACAATTGCTATAAACATGCAGTGTCAATTACTGAGAGCTCTTTTTTTGGAGCACTGGATGAGATGCAAAATGCATACAGTATTTTACCAGGAGTGAATAATATATATAAGTGGAGCATTAAAAAATACATCAACAGGGCCGGCGAGATGGTTCTGTGGTCTAATGCGCCTGCTTAGGAAAGCTCAGGCAACTGCAGGGACTGTGGTTCGATCCCCAGCACCACATGCTGTGCCAGCCCCACCACCAGGGCAGGCTGAGCCAGCCATAAAATAAGTAAATAAAGAAACAAACAAACAAGCAAACAAATAAATAAAATAAAAAAAAATTAAAAAAAAATACATCAACAGGGCCAGGGAGATAGCTCCATGGCACAAGTGCCTGCCTGGCAAGTGTAAGGTCTTTAGTTTGAACCCTAGTCCCACAAAAAAAAAAAAAAAAAAAAAAAATCAACATTTCAAAATGGGGAAATACACAGTGACAAGGTGATCAATCCCCAATTGCAGTGCTGAACTCCCCCATCTGCTTATAATGCAGTGTATGACCGAGTAGGGCAGTAAAATTACTCGATAAGGCCAACAGCATGTGTGCAAATTAAATCAATACAAAATGGCTTTCCATTGCTGTTTGGGATGGTGGTTTATGGGTTCATTTTTCTGTATTGCCAAATCAGCACAGCAGAGAACAATACTGAAGCAAGCCAAGGGTGCTCCCTGCAGACCTCAGCTGCTCACATTCGGACCCGGCTGGGCGTGGCATCCTCAGTGGCCTGCACTGAGGTGGTCCTGCAGGTTCATACAGACACAGTGGACCTCAGGTTCTCCTCCCTCCTCGAAGTCTACGATGAAGAGGCTCATCCCAGTGTTGGAGCTGCCACCTGCAAGTTCCGATCTGTTCAGAGTGGCCGGTGAGGAGCCTTTCAGATCAGTTAGAAAGTAGCCCAACAGGCTCCTCATGTAGGCATTGTGGCTCACCACCAGGACACTGGCTGCCAGTCCTGGATGGCTGTGGGCCATGTGGCACTCAGGGCCGCAGTTCTTTCCTAAAGGAAATACTTCTGCCAAAGAAGATTCCAGACAGTTGCCTGGGACTTCTGGGGAAATTGGTTCTTTCTGACTTGCTTCTTTTAGGATTAGTTGACAAAGAAATTCAAAGAAATCTTTTCCACGCATTTTTACCTCATCGAGTGTCTCTCCTCCGGGAGGTGTGAACACAGGGCACTCCTTCCCCTCAGCCTTGGCCATGGCCTGCAGCTCACTCAGTGGCTTGCCTTCAGCAACCCCGTACCTCCTTTCACGAAGTCTTGAATCATACGTTATTGTCATGTCTTTGCAAAATTTGCTTTTCTCCAAAATCCCATGGGTAGTCTGCCTCGCCCTGGTGAGGTCGCTGGAAAACACATGGGTGAACAACACATTTTTCAGAAAGTTCCCGGCCGCAGCTGCCTGTTTGAACCCAGTCTCAGAAAGTGGCTCATCCACACCTTGTCCTTGAAGTATTTTTTCCTGGTTAAGTCTTGTTTCTCCGTGCCGGATCACAGTGAGGGCAAAGCATGTCATCTTCGAGCAGCTGAGGGAGGCCAGGCTGGCCTGGGGAATACAGCACTGAGCCCTGCGTCCTGCACTGCAGCCACCTCGCCACAAATATTTGTTGAGGTTTTGTTGTATCCCAAAACCCAGATGAGCAAACAGTGAATTATAGGAAGTGTTAGGAACCCCAGCATACAGAAAGTGCTGATATTTAGGAAAAATTGAAAGATAATACATTTTCAAATTGGCTCAGGAAAATTAAGCCAAGTGAAAGATGGGCTTAATATTTGGACATATGATATGATTAACATTACTATAGCGAGGAAAATATTATCTCTGAGTTAATTTCTCAACTCCTGGAAAGCTTAGAATAGATCTGGTTAGGAGGAAACTGAATCTCAGATAGGCAGTGAGATAGATGGCAGCACTGGAAGATGACTCGCCTCTTACGTCACAGTGAATAGTCTCCCTAACATGGTGACCTTCCACCATATCCATGACAACACATCACCTCTAAGTGACAAAGGACCTTGGGATGACTTGTGGCTAAGATATACTGGGTAACACAGAACAGGGCGAGTGTGACTCAGCTCAGACTGGAGTAAAGGAAAGGTTGGAAGCTACACTCTGTGAAGCTGTCAAGAAAGTATTTCTGTACTCTGGAAATTCCATGTGCATTCATGTGGGTATCCATGGACTGGATTTTTCTTTAAATCTTTATTTCATAGTAGCTACCTCCCTTTTAAGAGTCAACATTGTTGAGGTTGGGAGATAGCTCGGTAGTCTAATTGCACCTACCTGGCAGGCACAAGCATTGAGTTTGATCCCCTATACTACATGCTGTGTTGGCCCCTGAACTGGGCGTGGTGGAATATGCCTGTAAATCCCAGTGCTGGGGAGGCTGAGACAGAAGGATCACTTGGTGTCAGAGATGCATAGTGAGACCCTGTACCAAAAAAATACATACATACATAAATAAATGATTTAATTTTTTTAAAAAGAATATTGTTACTACTGAAATAAGCAGGAAAGCACTAGAGAATATGACTTGATCCTCCTAACATCTCTGAGTTTTCACTTAAGTAAAAGTGGAAGCAGGTGAAGATCAAAGTCACATTTAAACCACCAGAGTAGACGCTCAGCTCCTTGTAAGCATCTGATAATTTCCAAACCTTTTCCCCACCCTCTAGAACCCAACAAAAAGCAGAACACAGCACTTCTGTGTGATGGGGGTGATGGCATCTGTGGCACTCCAGGTTGGAGATTCACTTGACTAATGATTGGTGGACCCTAGGTTACTGAGGGGCAGAAAGCTGAGTCCCTTTGCAGTGACAGGTACTTGCTGTGGAGGTTTCTTCCCAACTTACAGACTAGGTCCCAAATCTATAGTTAATATCTGCATATTTCTAAAGAAAAAAAAAGGAGCCCATGCTATGTAATCCAGGTTGGCTTTGAACTCACAGTCCTCTTGCCTCAGGCTCCCAAGTACTGGATTATGGACATGCACCACCATGCCTAAGATGGAATTCAGAAATGATAAAGATTGGTGGAAGTTTCTAGAAAGACTTGTTATACTTTAGGAGGAGGAAATTAGAAATCTTAAATTCACTACATTGTGTTAAAAATTTACATTGTTGAAGAAATTTATAAATACATAGTTGGAATGAATACCAAAGCCATAAGGTAAGTTATTTGAAGAATTTGACCTCCCCCCCCAAAAAAACCCAAAACAACAACAAACCAGTCTGAAGTAAATGCCTGAGCATAAGAGAAAGTAAACAGGACAGAGTCAACATAATTGGGAGTTAATCAGACCTAGAGCTGTGCCCATATGCTGAATAATGGATTGGTGTCCAGAGGGAAGAAGGTCTCAGGTGACAGTGATTAAAACTTTACCAAGACTTTGGCTAGATATGTTCAACATTTGCTGGTGAAAAGTAAAATATTTGCAAGTGAGGTAAAAATCCATAAGGATAGTTTACCAACTCTGAGGATGAAGACCATTTTCCTCACTGAATCAAGAACAGAAATCCTGAAATAATATAATTTCAGTGCCCTGACCACACAGCGCACAGGTTAAGACGGAAAGCTGGCTTTGTCACAGAGTTCAAGAGGTGCCTAAAATACAGACAAGGAAATCTTTAAGTCATTATACCCATGGAACAAGTTACAGGTTTGCTGACTTCCACCACAGAAAAAGAATTTTTAGGACATGTCAATAAGAATGAGATTAGGCAGAATTTTAAAAGTACACATTCAAGTAGGATACAGGCCCTACAGCGAGGGATGTTGTAAGTCTGGAGCTAGGGACAACGATGTGTTTTGGTGGTAGAAATCTGGAATTTCAATCTATAGAAAATTTAGGCTTGGTTTACAGGAAAAAGCGATGGTCCTGATGTTCCACGCACAAAGAGATGACGGCTCATTTATTTTGAAATGGACTGGAGTCTAAGGAATGTTTGGCTCCTTCCCTTCCCAGTACTTTGGGAGGCAGGCATCCACCGTACTTATTTTCGTAAGGACCAGGATGTCTTTAGCCTGGTTTAAACCCTTCGCGTTCAGGTCCGGGCTCTTCCCGGAAGGTCCACCCCCCAGTTTCTTCTCCTCCTGGCGCATCCGCGGTTCTGCCCAAGGGAGGAACAGAGTACCGAGGAAGCACAGATCAGGGCGGGGAGGGAACAGGGCTCTGCGGTGGACAAGCCCTGACAAGACCGACTGGGCGGCTGAGCTCTGGGCTCAAGGGACCACGACAAGGGCAAAGCAGACGCTCCAGCGTTGCCCAGCAACTGAGCTGCGCGCGGATTGGTCGTGCCGGCTAGAACCTGCAGGACATGCACTTCCGGTACCCCCGGAAGTGGCGTGGGCGCTAGGTCCTGGCAAAGGCGGAAGCAGAGCCGCGCCACTACAGTCTCTCCGTCGCCGGTTCTCTGCCCATGGCTGCCTACTCCTACCGCCCGGGGCCCGGCCCGGGCCCTGCTGCGGGCGCCGCGCTGCCGGACCAGAGCTTCCTGTGGAACGTTTTCCAGCGGTGAGGCCGGCACCCCCGGGACCTTGGCCCTCAGGCCCCGTCGTCCTTCCCTGTGCTCTCCTCCAGCGTCCTTCCAGTCTCGGCCTCTTGCCGGGTCTTCCCAGGCTCCCTTCTCTGCTTTCCCAGGTCCCAGGTCTCTCCGCTCAGACCTCTCCTTTGCCTCCCCTCTCCTTAGTTCTGTCCTGTGCGCCAGCCCCTCCCAAGCTGTGGACCCGAGGCCCTGGATTCACAGGCGCTCAGGGTTGAGTGGCAGATCGGGGTCTCTGGTATAGTTTTTCAGGACAGGAACAGGCCAGGTCTCACGCTATGAAAATGGCAGCAGCTCAGAAAGGGCGGGGAGAACCTCGGGGCAGGTGACCGGTGTGCCCGTCGCTCTAGCCCCAGATCATCTCAGTAAAAGAATGGCCATAAATTGAGTGACTCGTGGCCATAAAATGACGTGTTATCCCAGAAAATTGGTTTCTGTTTATCAAAAATACTAGAAGTTGGAGCGTGTTTGAATTGCTACAGGCCATGGGAGTAACCAAGATAAGTTTGCGATGAGCAGCAGCAATACTCCTTAGGGGTCTCTGTAGCACCTGTGGGGTTCTGTGATGTTCTGGCAGAGTACTGAAAGCTGTGCAGGAGGAGCTACGGACTGTTGTCTTGGCAGAAAAAAATAAACCTTTGAATTTTGACATGTTTTGCTTTTCTTGTAATTTTCATCACCATCTTACTTATCTTCTTTCTTTTGTAGGGTTGATAAAGACCGGAGTGGGGTGATATCAGACAATGAGCTTCAGCAGGCGTTGTCCAATGGTGAGTGAAAGCCTCATCCACTCAAGGAAGCAGTTATTCTTTTCTTTTCTTTTTTTTTGGAGAACCAGGGATTGAACTCAGGCCCTTGCACTTGCCAGGCAAACGCTTATTCTACTGAGCTGCGGAAGCATTTTCTTTTCTGGAATTTATTTCTGAGTACAGAGCAATTAACTAAGACCAAGTTACTGTCACTGGTACCTAAGGGAGAAGGAAGTGTTTCTGACTTACATTGGTGGTAGCTTCCTGTTGTCACTAATGCTGCCCCACTGAACTCCAAAACAGCAGAAGCATGCAAGGATTGGGAAGTGCTGCCTGAGAAATGGGAGCTAGACTGTAGGTTTTAAGGAAGGGGTAGGAAGTGTAACTCTTGTGCAGCACAAATTCTTTTTTTTTTTTTTTTCATATTATGGCTGTCTCAGCCTGCCCTGGGGATGGGGCTGGTGCAGCATGTGGTGCTGGGGATTGAACCGCGGTCTCTGCGATTGTCTAAGCTTTCCTAAGCAGGCGCTTTAGGCCGCTGAACCATCTTGCCGGCCCCTGGCAGAAATTCTGGAGTTTGTCTTGAAGGTTCTGGTGTTGCTTGATAACTGGACTTCAACTCCTGTAAGGTACTGAAGAGTTGTCAGGGAACACACAGGTAAAATTGTTAAAGGGATTATGCAGTACTTGGGAGGAATCATGGTTGCTTTGGGAACTGCTGAAACTCTGGGGCCAAATTGAGAAATAGGGGTATTGGGAAGTATGGCAGTGGGATCATGGAGAGGTGTTCTTCTCAGGGTGGGGAATATTAGGCCTTCAGGCAGGGGCTGGAAGGAGTACGGGCTTTGTGTGGGGGTGCATTGAGGGCTCTCCATGGAGTCCTGCTTTTGCTGATTTCATCCTGATTAATCTCTTGTGATATTTCTAGAGATGTCTTTATTTGTTAAATGCCTTTTGGTAATCCCTCAGATAAAGCTGTCTTTTCTTATTCGTAGGCTGGTTTTACAGAGGTGTGCCATTTAGGATGGAAAATACTCAGTTTTAAGATCTGATGAAATGTTGACTCATCTCTCAGTGGGAAGCACTTGCCTGATATAGTCGACTAGGCAGGTGAACAGGCAACAGTGGCCTGCTGGACATGGCCTCACAGTGTTTGAGCCAGGTTTAAAGGAGAACCACTGACTGTTGGGACATGCTGGACATTAAGCATCCATTCCTGGTGATGTCCATTAAGCTGAGGGTCTGTGTGTTCAGAGTAGTGTATTTGCCTTATAGAACTGTAGAGGCCACTGATGTCATTTCACTGTGTGGGCCATGAGCAGTGGGTGATATTTTACATGTTTATTTAGATTTTTCTCAGGCAGTTAAGAGATTCCATTTCCTCTATGGTGCCTCCTTTAGATCTTTTCTCTTTGTTTATTATTCACTCTTTTTATCTGTGCTTTGCATTGCTAGTGCTTATTACTTCTAGGACAAGGCAGGGATTACTAGAAAGATGACCTCAAAGGCATCTACACCAGCAAGCCACCATTTGGCAATTCTTGGCCTGAAACTTCCCAGATGACCAGAATGATGTCCTCATGTCATGCTTTAAGTATGTGGCAGTAGGGCAGCACAGAATACTCCCGAATCATCTTCAGAGAGAACTTACTTGTTTTCAGTGGTTCCCAGTGAATGGTTAAAAGTTTGGAAACTTGTCAACAACCTCTTTTTGTTGTTGATTTGCTTGAATGTTTGAGAGTACTGACCAAGTTTAGGTTATGTGTGAAACTTCTTAGCTGGTGGTGGTGGTCAGATACTTAACCTTATTTTCACGACAGCTTGTCATGGAGGACTCCACTGGGGAGCTGGGACGGTTGGATTCATGTCCTGGCTTTCCCTATTTCAGCGTTGTGGTCTTGGGTGAACACTGAACCTGTTGGGTCTTAGTGTCTGCATCATTATTCAAAGAGTAAACTGAGGAAAGGCTGGCAATATTCTTCCCAGGACACGTGGCACAAGTGCCTGGAGTATTAGCCAGGACAAGGAGTAGTATTACTCCTGGCGTCTTTGGCCCTGGAGCCAGCTTAGGTCTGGGATGGCTGTCTTCCAACACTTGATGGTAGTAACGTTGGTGGAGTCCACTTGTGATGTGTGGGGCCTGGTGCTGGGGCCTATAAACAACACCCATTCTTTTTTTGGGTCTTACTGTGTAGTCCAGGATGGTCTTGAACTCCCAGCGATCCTCCTGTGTCTACCTCTGCTTCCTGAGTTCTGGGATTATAGGTGTGTTCTACCAAGCCCAACTATAATGCATGTTCTGAACTGTGGATTTAGGCCCCCTGTGTTTTCACCAGTAGGAATTAGCCCTCAAGTACCTATCATAACATAACCTTGATTTTAGCTACCACTCAGTCTCTGCCAAGAACTGCTTGAAAGTGAATTTTAACAGCTGCCAAAATGGAGCTTTGTGGGGGCGAGAGCCAGCCCCACGTGGTTGCTGCTGATCCCAAGGATGCGATCATGCTGCTTCCTGGAGACGCAGCGTGTGGTGTGGCCCGCATGGTGGTGCTGCTGCTCCTTCTGTCTTGCAAACCCTGTATCTGTTGAGTACATTTTCTTCTTCAAATTAACTGCTGAAAATTTAACATCAAATTTGTGGTTTGTTGATACTAAGGGTTTAGGATTTTTTTTAAAAAAAATGAATTTAGGGCAAGGTCTACAGGGTGTACAGGATGTCACTACACAGATTGGATTGGTAGTGATTCTCCTCCCTTCAGCCTCCCAAGTGCTTGGATTACAGGTGCACCACCATGCCCATTCTCAGTCGCCATCTCTCAGCATGCCTGGGGGCAGGGCCGGCAAGCCGGGGATCGAACCCTGGCCGCAGGCGCTTTAGTCCGATGAACTATCTGGCCAGCCCAAGTTTAGGATTTTTAAGGGTCTTTTTTTTTTGGTCTTTTTTGAGACAGGGTCTCACTATGCAATTCACACTGGCCTTGAACTCACTTTTGTAGCCCAGGCTGGTCTCAAACTCACACTGTCCTCCTGCCTCAGCGTCCTAAGTGCTGGGATTATAGGCATGCGCCACCACGCCTGGAGGAACCAGGGATTGAACTCAGATCCTTGCACCTGCCAGGCAAGTGCTTATTCTACTGAGCTATCTCCCCAGGCCTAGGATTTTTAAAGAGTATATTTTCTGATTCTGTCTTGGACTGTTTGCTTTCTTTCTTTCCCTTCTACCCTCCTTTTCTGACTCCAGCTGATATAAGTACATTTTACTTACTCTGTATCCTGCGGGTATATTAAGTTTCTTGAATTAAGCTCTTTCTGGAGTGAGGCAGATTATTAGTGAGCACAGATTCCTAGTCTCTCTACAGCCTCACAGAGTGGGTGGTGACAGCACTGAGCTTTGCCCACTCCCCTGTGATGCAGGGGTTGGCAGCCCCAGGCCTCGGACTCACCTGTGGTGCTGTCCTTGCAGAGCCCAGCTCTGTACTCTGAGGTGTGTTCTTCGTGCACATCACGCCATGTCCCATGTGGCTCCATTTCCCCCACGTCTGACGTTCACTCTGAGGCCTTGGGCTTCCCACCTGTGTGTGCCTGCTGGTGTCCACCACCTGCCTCTGCTGACCAACTCCCTGCAAGGTGCCCCAATCTTCTCTTCCTCTCTTCAGTGGATAGTGGTTCTGCGCTGCTCCTGCCTTAAGACTAGCATTCTCCTTTTCTCTTGTGCACTGTATCTTAGTCCTTTTCCTGTTGCTATAATAATACCCCAGGCCAGGTGATTTATAAAGACAAATTCATTTTGCTCTGGGCTTGGGAGGTTGGGAAGCCAAGAGCATGGCGAGATATTGGATCGCCACGGCAGAAGGTGGGAGGGCAAGATTGGGAGGAAGGAGCCACATTACACTTTGGCCAGGAGACCCCCACCGTGACTCACCTACTCTGAAGAGAAAGGCCCCACCCCTTTCTCAGGAGCTGAGTCCTCCTGCCCAACAGTGTCGCTAGCGTTACCTTGAATTTTGGAGGCGACAGCTTTCAGACCACTGTTTTCTCTGCCTCTGGATGTGAGCGTCATAATGAAGGTTCACAGTCGTGCTGTGTGTAGCCACAGGATACTTGTCACTCTTTTCAGTGCCTGTGTTTGAAGCCATTTTTAAAAATTGTCTCTTAAAAACACTAATTGCACTATTTTAAAGTCTATGCATGATGATGTCAGCATTTTGATTTCTTTGGGACCTATTTCTTTTCTTTTCTTTTTTTTTAATGGCCTTCTCAGCCTGCCCTGGGGGTGGGGCTGGTGCAGCATGTGGCACTGGGGATCAAACCACAGTCCCTGTGGTTGCCTAAGCTTGCCTAAGCAAGCACCTTAGACCGCTGAGCCATCTTGCTGGCCCTGAAACCATTTTGACTTCCATTCTCCAAGGATTGGTCTTCTATTTTTTATTTTATTTTATTTTTATTTTGATACTGGAGTTAAGTCATTAGCCATTTTAGGAGACGTAACAGTACCAGTCGGAAAGTGAAATTACAAAATTGCATAGATTCTTACTTTATCTTAATTTTTTAAAAAATGTATTTAGTGCATGGTTTATAGGGTCTCTCTACACAGATGGGGCATGTAGTGATTATCCTGTTTCCAGCCTCCCAAGTGCTGAGATTACAGGCTCCTGCCACCATGGCCAGTAGATTCTTTAGCTCCATCTGAGCTTTTGGGAGCTCTGTTGCCATCCGGTTGACACCATGCTGAGCATGTCAGTGATGCCCCATAGGGTCGTCGTTTTTTTTTTTTTTTTTTGTGGCTGGCTCAGCCCACCCTAGGGGTGGGGCTGATACAGCATGTGGTCCCTGCACTTGCCTAAGTTTGCCTAAACTTGCCTAAGCAGATGCTTTAGGCTGCTGAGCTATCTCCCCAGTCCACCCATAGGGTCCTGGTTTGAGCTGCCTTCACAGGAGCTGCTGTGATCAGTGCATAGGAGGACAACATGACACAATTCCCTCCTCCCCTCCCTCCCTCTGTCCCTCCCTCCTTCCTTCCTTCTTTCCCCCCCTCCGTTCTTCCCTCCCTTGCTCCCTCCCTCTTTTTCCCGAGGCTCTTATTATGTCATTCAGACTGTGGTGGTGTCATTGCAGTTCCTTCTGTCCCAGCCTCCTAAGTGCTAGACTGACAGGCATGCACCACCATGCCTATCTTCTGTCTTGAACTTAGTCACCTCCCCCTTTTTTTTTTTTTTTACTTCCATGCTATTTCTTGTGATTATGAAAAATTAATCTTTACCATGTCTCTTTTTGTGTGTGTGTGTGCTTTCAGAGTAGACATGCCTTAACATACTGGTATAGTTCAAGGAGATATTTTTTAGCTGTATTTAAAAAATCTTTATTTTCTTTTGAAGGTAGCTTTATCAGATAGTGTTCTAGTTAAAACTCTGACAAAAGAACTGAGAGGTCCCTGGGCGTGGTGGCGCACACCTATAATCCCAGCACTTGGGGAGCTGAGGTAGTATTACTGTGAGTTGGAGGCCAATCTGGGTACATAAAGAGTCCAAGGCCATCCTGGGCCACATGGCAAGTCTCTCTCTCTCAACAAATGACCTGCTTCTCCAGAGGAACTGAGAGAAATCACTTCATGGAAGCAGGAATTCTGTATAGAATGACCACCCAGTCAACTAACTGTCCTTTTTGCACAAGGGCCCAGTTATGAGCAGTGGTGTTTATAGTCCTGTGATGAATCAGAGTTAGGAGCTTACCCATAATTTTGATCCCTGGGTTAGCCTCTTAGGCTAGGTTGACCAAGCCCTCGTGTGCCTGGCCCTGTTCAGTCCTGGGCACTGCGTTCTAGAATGGCCTGACTTAGACCAAGGACCTCCAGCTGAGTTGGGCCACTTTGCCTGCATGGTCGATACAAAGGATGTAGTTCGTGGCTACCGTCGGCTTCCCTTTGAGCAAGTAGAGCCTGGTGTCACCCTGGAAGACCCTGGACTCCCCGGCTCAGGATAGCTGCCCTGAGGTGACCCCTGAAGTGTTGTGGGAGACGTGAGCATGGCCTCCCCACACTTTGGAAGCTCATGCCTGGCTTCTCATCCTTGTCCATGGACTGTGTCTCCTCTGTGTAAGACACTGTGTCCCTGAGTCTTCCCTTAGAGAGTTATCCAGCCTGCAAGTGGAGAGAGTGGTTTAGGGAACACAGCCTCTTATGTCTGTTCTACCCAGAAACTTACCCAGATGGAGCTCCAGAGAGCCAACAGTTGGTTTTGGGTGGCAACAGATAGTAGAAAATGGGGAGCTCCTGTGGGGTGCAGCAGGAGTCATGGCAACCAGAAGTTCCTGGTTCCTCCCCTCCCCGTGAGGACCTCTGCTCTGGAGCAGGCAATGACTCCACCAGCTTGCCTTATGGGTCAGGCACTTACAGAATTTTGTGGCATGATCTTCTGTGTAATTGCTGTTGTGTATCATTTGTTTTCAGGCACATGGACTCCATTTAACCCGGTGACTGTCAGGTCAATCATTTGTAAGTATCTGCAGACAGATGTGGATGGCACGTGGTGTCGACTTTCCCTGGGTGCTGCTTGGATGAGCTTGTTTCCAGTTGGCTGCAGCTCGGTGCTGGGTCCTGACATCCTGTTCTCCCTGTCTCTGCACAACTTTTTGTGTGTACATTACTTTAGTTTTTGTTTTGTTTTTGTTTTTTGAGATAGGGTGTCGTACAGTTCAGGCTGGCCTTTGACTCAGTATGTAGCCCAGGCTGCACTCAGACCCAACAGTGATCCTCCTGTGTCAGCTTCTCCAGTGCTAGGGTTACAGGTGTGTGCCATTATGCCCTGAGGCTCCTTTAGTTTTAATTTATAGCTTAATCTGGTTCTTAGTTTCTAATTTCAAACCTTAACTGTTTCTGTTTCTTTTTTTTTTTTGTATTTTAAGGAAGGGTCTACAGGGTGTTCAGGGTCTCACTACTAGATTGGACTCCTAGTGATCTGCCCGTTTGCAGCCTCCCAAGAGCTGGGATTACAGGCATGAGCCACTGTGCCCAGTCTCAATTGCGGTCTCAGTGTGCCCTGGGGTCAGGGCTGGCATGTGTATTTTTGATATCTCTCACTCGGTAGTTTTTGTGATTTCATCTTTTATTTCTCCAAAGGTTACATATGATATTTTAAAGTTTGAGGAAAAATTTCTGTGAAAAAGTACACATATAAACATTACTTAGTCTTGTGTTTGTGATGACCCAAACTTTTTTTTTTAATTTATGTAAGTTTCTTTTCTTTTTTATTTTTTTATATTATGGCCGGCTCAGGCTGCCCTGGGGGTGGGGCTGGCGCAGCACGTGGTACCTGGGATCGAACTGCGATTCCTGTGGTTGCAGGCGCTTTAGACCACTGAGCTATCTTACCAGCCCCAGTGACCCTAAACTCTTTATTTATTTATTTATTTATTTATTTATTTATTTATTTGTTTGCTTGTTGTGTTTGTTTCTTTATTTTATTTATTTTGTGGCTGGCCCAGCCTGCCCTGGTGGTGGCGCTGGCGCAGCATGTGGTGCCGGGGATCGAACCGCAGTCCCTGCAGTTGCCTGAGCTTTCCTAAGCAGGCGCTTTAG
Organism: Capromys pilorides; assembly: GCA_004027915.1. Classification (NCBI taxonomy): domain Eukaryota; kingdom Metazoa; phylum Chordata; class Mammalia; order Rodentia; family Capromyidae; genus Capromys; species Capromys pilorides. The sequence continues at coordinate 11,378 of PVKN010000716.1, read as the reverse complement.
ACCACTGAACCATCTCGCTGGCCCCCTAAACTCTTAAGTGGATGGGCTATGTCTGATTTTTTTCCTGCTGTGCCTCACACATGTCACTTTCCTTAATTTTTTTTATTTTTTTATTTTATTTTATTTTATTTTTTTGTGGAACCGGGGATTGAACTCAGGAACTTGCACTTACCAGGCAGGCACTTGTGCCCCTGAGCTATCTCCCCGGCTCCTCGATATTTTTGTAATTTTTCTTTGTATTACGGGTTTGGGTTTGCATGAACTCGATACACCAAACTAGGGCCTGCACTGGGTCACATCGTCAGAAAAGAACTCATGTGGCTGCTGGCTAGGGTGTAGTTTCTCAGAGTGGCTCCCTCCTAGCTGCAAACCCCAGCGAGGGCTTATGGGCTGGATCCAGAGAGGACAGGCCTGCATCCTCATGGTTTTTGAAGAAAATTTGCTGTTCTTTCAATTTGTGGAAGGTTTGCTTTGCTGTGAGGTGGATTTTCTATAGCCTCCTCTTCTAGAGATGTAGCTCCCTTCCAAGTTCTTTTTTTTTTTTTTTTTTTTTAATTTGGTACATAGTCTCACTATACAGCTTATACTCATCGTGATCCACCTGTTTTCATCCTCCCCAGTGCTGGGATTACAGGTGTGTCCCACCAGGCCCAGACTCCTGCCAGCTCAGCGTGTCTGAAGGCAGAACCTGTGTGACACGTGTTGCTGGGGATAGAACTGTGGCCCCTGTGCTTGCTTAAGCAGGCGCTTAGTCTGCTGAGCTATCTTGCTGGCCCCCAAGTTATTTTTAACATGGGATCTTGGGCTCAGACTGCAGGGCCAAGTCTTATGTCTGAAGTGCTGGTCTCCTCCTCCTATTCTGTACACAAGTTTTACTCTATAGGGGTGGGTTGTCTATACTTACTTTGAGCTCTGTAGTGCATTGCAGAGAGTTACAGGCACTGCGTGGAGCTGATCCAGGCAACAATATGTTGATAAAAGCTCCTGGGTATGCTGATGTGGAGCACTGGGGACGATGTTGATGGGCAGCACACCTGTGTCCCTCCCTGCCAGAACAGGGCCACGTGTGGAGCCAGCTACTACAGCACTCATTCATCCTTCAGTGCAGCCTGTGTCTTACGCAGGAATGTGGAAACCAGCACTGGGTGAAGCCTCCTTCTGCACGGTAGACGAACATTAACACGTTCATAGCCTTTCCTCATGTGAGATGTCACTGAATTATAATGGGCGGTCTGACTGCAGCCTCAGTCAGCCTCGGTGCCTGAGGAGGCCTGATAGTTGATCATTTTCTTCACATTTTTATGGCCATTTTGCAAATACACTTACATGTACGTACGATTTTAGTTATCTGTTTGTATTTGGAGCTGGAATGACACTTTTGTGTATTGCTTTGTTGTTTCATTTGTGAGGATTGAACCTGTGGATATCACACTGACTTGCCCTCCCAGTCCTATTTTACTGTTTATGTTGAGACAGGGCCTCACTGGATTGCTGAATTGACCAGGCTGGACTTAAACAATTCTGTTTCAGCCTCCTAGAATCATAGTATTCACCACCATGTTCAGGTAGAGCTAGGTCTTATTTCTAAAAGTTGGAAGCTAATAGGGCAGTAGTCTCGGGTTTCTTTTTTAATTAAAATACATAGGCTTCTGTTGCCCCGCGAGGACTGTTTTGAGTTTTTCCCAGGAGATGAAGCAGATCTTGGCCTGCAGAAGAGTCTGCTTTGGCCCTGGATTAGGAGCAGGAGTTATGTGGGGAACGACACTTGACCTGTGCACCCCAGATTCTTCCTGGTGAAAAAGAAATACCCACAGTGTGCTGTGCTGACCCTGCCCCCAGAGCACGCTGAGTTGGTGGTGATTGAGACTGGGTGTGGTGGCACACCTGTAACCCTGTGCTTGGGAGGCAGAAAACAGGAGAATCACTATGAGTCTGATCTATGTAGTGAGACCCTATAGACCGTGCAGACCCTGTACCACATACATTTAAAAAAAAAACAAAACAGAGAAAGAAATATCCATAGTGGGCCTGCTTTCCACAGTCTACTTCAGAACAGAATACTGTTTTAGTTTTTGCTCTGGTGCCACTATAGTCCACCGCACAGCCAGTGTCCATTCTTTCTGCTGTTATTTAGAGCTGGAACTAGGTATCTGTTCCCCTTGATCCCTGGCAGAAGAGATGGGGATTTTAGGGATTCAGACATACTCAGTAAATGAGCATTTCTTAGCTGGGGTTCAGAGCCGCTGGTTGGTGCTGTGCTGGCATCTGGGAGGGCAGAGTCTGGCAGTGACAGCTGAGCACGTGCACAGAGTTGAGCCTGCTTAGAGCAGCGACTGGACTGTCACACTCTTGTCTGCTTTGCCTCAGCTATGTTTGACCGGGAGAACAAAGCTGGTGTCAACTTCAACGAGTTCACGGGTGTGTGGAAGTACATCACAGATTGGCAGAATGTCTTCCGCACCTACGACAGAGACAACTCGGGGATGATCGACAAGAACGAGCTCAAGCAAGCACTCTCAGGTTTTGGTAATTCACTTGTCTTGATTGTGTAGCATATTTCATTTTGGAACCCAGGGGCCCTGCGGTGCCTTTTATTTTGTTCAACTTACTTTTTTTTTTTTTGCAGTACTGGGGATTGAACTTAGGATCTTGTGCTTGCCAGGCAAGCACTCAACTTACTTTTAAATCAGCCGTGTGAATTTTTTTTTTATGTTGTACAGGTTCATATTTCCTATTTATGTCATGCAGGCCTGTGTTTGACATGGAATCTTTCATGCAGTTTTCCCTCCAAAATGAGATAAGGGCTATGCAAATCATCTGTCCACTTTGTGAAGTGTGTTGATGTCAAGAACTGAATTGAGAATGTGGCTTTGAAAGGCCCCTAAAGTGGGGAAATGAAAAAATGGCGTGGAGCCGCTTCTGTTGCACAGTCCACCAGATGATGGCATTTTGATACATGATAAAGTAATCCTACAAACGATCCTGTAAGCTACCGGGTCTAGCTCTCAGTTTCCAAATTTTGCTCTTCTGGAGTTAGAGGGAGCTCAGGAGCCCATTCTCAATTGCATCCAGCCTGTGAGCCCAGACATGTGTGCAACATGGACTCTCCCATTGGGCTCAGGTGTGTGACAGTGTGCTGTGCTTCTCACACGTGTTCATAGTATCTGTCCAGAGTGCAGCCCACACTGCCAGAACTGGTCTTGGGTCTGAGAGGAAGCTGAGATGGGGGTGGGAAGAGTACAGGAATTGCACCCAAGGCCTCATCCCTGGTAGGCAAGCACTGAACTGTTGAACTGACTATACCCCCCACCCTTTTTATTTTATTGTAATTTATTTGTTTGTTTGTTTATAATTTTGAGACAAGGATCTGAGTTGTGAAAACTGGCCTCAAACTTGCTATTCTCTTGCCTTAATCTCCCAAGCAGCTGGGGTATAGGCCTGATCCACCACATCTGTTGCTGGTGTTTTTACTTACAAAGTAAATACCAAATGTTTGGAACCAACCCAAGGTTTGTTATAGTTTCACCAAAATTTTTGTCTGCTTGGGACAGTCTCACTCAGTGCTTGTGTTTATCTGGCTTATATAACCAAAACTCGTGGCTTTTCCTCCGCCTCCCTAGTGCATATCTTCTCACTGGCTATCTCCCTTCTCACCTTATGAGCTTCTCCATATGGCTGGTTAGAGTCATGGAGTCTCTCCAGGAAGTTGTGTTCAGACTTCACTAGTTTTGGGGTAGTATTTGGACAGAATGACTAAAAATTGAAGCTTGGGGTGCAGGTGGCTTTGCTGTACCTTAGGTGAGGGCATGTGGTAGGGGCCCTAGCCTGCCTCTCTTCAGGCACAGTGGTAAGAATGGCCTGTGTGGACAGTGGAACCTAGGAGCCCAGGGAGGCCCCCTGGTCCTGGACAAGGCCAAGCAGGAGATAATGGGGGCTCAGTGCTGTCTGATGTAGCAAGAGCCACTTGAACTTGGAGCTGGGCCTGCCTTTGAATCAAGTCTGGACAAATCATAGTGTCATGGAGCATCACCCTGCTCCAGGGTAGAGGCCTTGGAGCTCTTTTCAGGTTCCTGGGAACTGATGGAGACAGTAGTCCTGGCCTTGCAGACTCTGTGCCCTGGGCAGAGCAAGGACATTCCAGAAATCTTTATGCATGCAGCAGCAGTAGGAGGTGTAGCTGGTCAGAAACGAGCAGGGCAGTGCCAGATTTGGCCTGAACCTTTTCTGCAGGAATAAGCACAACGCGCAGAGCGCTTGTAGTGTCCTACTCAGTTCCTTCCTATATATGGTTCCTGATTTTGCAGGGCTGATCATTCTACTTGCATGTTATTTTGGAAGGTTTTTGTTAGTATTTGTTAGTAAGTTTGCTTTAGAAGCAAACATCCCTTTTTTTTGATCCTTGAAAACAGGTGTATTACGTGGTGACCTGGGAAGCTCAGCAGCAGCCAAGGATGTCTCAGGCCAGTCCTGGTGGCTCCGTGTGACTCAATAGTGCCTGCTGGGGTCTGATGGTCCATCCTCCAAGCACTCAAACCATGCTAGCACCTGCCGCCCGGTCCCTGTTGGGCACAGATACCTCCCCCAGCTATTTGTTGGCTTGAAGTCTAGCCTACAGAAGCATGGCAGAAGAGACCAGTCCTCACCCCCAAAGCCTCTGTTCCCTCAGACTCCTCTCTCTCACCCAGCCTACCTGGTAGTTTTTGCAGCTTCCATTGGTGTGTGTGTGTGTGTGTGTGTGTGTGTATGTATGTATGTATGTACGTATGTATGTATGTATTTAGCGACAGGGTTTCAGTATGTAGTACAGGCTGGCCTTGAACTCACTGACGTAGTCCGGGCTGGCTTTGAACTCATGGTGCTCCTTTTGCCTCAGCCTCCCAAGTGCTGGGATTAGAGACAAGTGCTACCATGTCCATCTAGTTTGCATTTTTAATAATGAAAACGGTGAGAGCATAATGAACCTACTTCAGTCATTTCCTGTCTCTGCTGTATTTGTGTCCTCTTTTATGGCTGAGTAGTTTAGAGCAGATCCATGTGCCACCCCATGCCCTCATTGTGTAACTGGAACTTGTGGATGTATAGTTGTTCATGAGATTGTACTGCCACCCACTTGCCTTACAGAGTTGACAGCATTTCTGGTATTTTTATGACTTAGGCTCAGAAAAAGCTCAGATGCAGGTCTCTCCCACCTTCATGCTGTCGATTGACTGGAAGCATAGGTTGGATCCATTTTAGTTACTGATTGCGGTCTAGCTTTTCTCAGTGCTGTGACTGTCAGCTGTGCTGCTCACGGGGCTGCTGTTGGTGGTGGGCCAGGAACCAGCCTGTTGTTAATTCCTCAGCATGGAGTGTCTGTGGGGCAGTTTTGTGGCAGCATCATCCCTCCTTTGAATTCAGAGGAAGAGGACTCTGCACAATTAGTTCCTGCAAGTGGACATAGAGAAGGTATTCAGGTCCCCTCTCGGTGAGGCTCTTGTCATCTCTGAGGGCTCTGGTAGATCATGCTTGGCAGCATCAGCACAGGATGTCCCCTTCTCTCCTGACTTTAGGGGTGAGACTCACCTGATGGAGTTCATGACCTGGCTGCTGTATGAAGGCTGAGTCCTGGTGGCTCATCTTACTGGATGGTGCAGCTCCAGGGGAAGAGGAATGGATGGTTTATGTGGAGGGCGAGATGTGGCAGCTGGCTCAGCAGCAGTATTTCCAGATCAGAGCATTGGTCTGAGACAGAGGCGTGCAAAGTCCTACTCCCAACTCCAGCAAGCTAGTGCAGCCTCTGGTTAGCGCACCAGGCTTGGGTGGCCTGGGCTAGGGGAGCTCACTGGCCTGCATGCAGAGCAGCTGTGGGTGCTGAACGTGTGGCTCTTGCTCAGGTTTTGGCTCTTCAGTGAGCTTTCTTTCATGGTTTGCTCATTTGTCATTCCCTTTACTAGCCTTGCCTTTATTCTCACTTTCCTATGACAGGAAAATTGGAAGTTAGGTCTAGGAGATGAGGAATTGCTTCCAGGTCTGTCAGACTGGATCCTCTGTCCTTTTTCCCATCTCTGTCCCTGCCTGTTCTGACAGGAGACTAGCATTGGCTATCAGTGTCTGTTTTATACCTGTGCAGGCAGCACCCCATGACCATGTCCCAGCTTCTGTCTTCCGTGAGCTGGGCAAAGTCAGCGCTGCTTCCTGACCTGTCAGCCACATGCCGTGTGTTGGCAGCCAATGCCACCCGCTGTTTTCAGACTTAAGTGGTAGTCTTATGTTCTATTTTGCCTACAGGGAAGGGTCCTGTACTGCCCTCCATCATTTGTTTACGGACCCGGGAACTGCGGGACTAGCTCACTGACCACTCTGAAACTGCTATGAGCACGTGGGCATGTTTGAGTCTTTATCAGTAGAATGATTAATTAACTTAACACAGATAATTAACTGTGAGATTCACTCAGGCAGTAGGAGTGCAGCTGCAAAGACTGAAAACCAGTAAAAACCTGTTTGCACCTGGATCTTGTCTCCTGTATCAGTAAGGACACTACAGTCACACAGGTAGTGTGTGCACCCTCCTTTACTGTGTCTTCAGGGCTGTCTGGGCACGTTGGGTGCATCCACAAGTCTCCAGAGCCACTCACTGTTGGAGACTTCTCCTCAGCACGCTCAGCAGATTGAAATGAAATCATTCACCTGAGGACCTGGTGGTGATTCTGAGCTACCTTACTCCCTCAGTGCCTTGACATCAGATGCCCGGATATATGTGGGGGTCCCCACCGGTTAACCCCATTCCTCAGGTCAGCTTCTGTTTAACTGGAGCCTTCTGTGATACTTGAGTTTTGAAAGCATTCTTTGGTAATGAGTGGGCCAGGCAGTGAGTCATTCAGACCTTTGATCTTGAGGTGGCTTCCTTGGGTTCAGGATACCAGGCCTGATTGCCCTGGAAGCAGCTTCTGTGTGCACAGTGTGCAGTGAGTGCAGTGAACTAGCAATGAGCTCACAGCAAACGATAGGGCAGTGGTGGCTTGTCCTTGCAAGGCGTGGTGCTGGTCTCCAAGTAGGTCGCATCATAGTACTGAAAATGTGAATTCAGACTACTGTAGGCCACTCTTGGTCTCAGAGTATTTCTGAACAAGTTTGAACTTTTACTTCCACCCAGCTGTCATTTGCTGTTAGGCTGTGGGGTCTTGGGAAGGAGAACTGGGGCAATCAGGCACGTCCGGGCTCTCTTGACTCTGATATTTCTCCCCTAAGGCTATCGGCTCTCTGACCAGTTCCACGACATCCTCATCCGCAAGTTTGACAGACAAGGACGAGGGCAGATCGCCTTTGATGACTTCATCCAGGGCTGCATTGTCCTGCAGGTGATGCTGGTGTCCTGTGGGTTTGCTGTGGCTGTGGCAGCCAGGTGGGGCCAGAGCAGGGTGGTGGTGAGAGTGGGGACCTGTCCTTATACCAGCAGATCAGGCTCGTTTTTGGAGTTTATGAGTCTCAGGCTGCACATAGTGCTGCATGCCTATAATCTCAGCATTTAGGAGGCTGAGACAGGAGGATTGCCAGAAGTTGAAGGCCAGCCTGAACTACAGAGTAAGACACTTGTCCCAAAATACCCACCCCACAAAAGAGTCTCATCTTTGGAGAAATAACTAGTTGTGTTAACCAAAGTGTAAAAAACAGTGTTATTTCTACTGTGGAAAATCAGTCATGCATCACAAGATGACATTCTAGTAGATGGCCCAAAAGATTATAATGAGTTGGAAAGTTCCTGACTCTTGGTGACATTGGCGTAGTCCTGCCATCATAGTATTGGCCATTGCATGTCTACAGTGATGCTGGTGTAAACAGACCTTTACTGCAGCAGGTAGGGAGAGCGGCCTATATAGTAAATAATCCTTGATAATAATTTCTTCACTGGCTTATTTGCCGTACCATACCTTTTATTGCTGTGGTGTAAACCTTTAAAAAGTTAACTGTCAACAGCGTGCGTGCAGCAACCTCCTGCATGTAGTGTCACTGCAGGTTGAGAGTGTTCATCAGGAGTTCACACCCCCTGCATTCCTCTAAGTGCACCGTAGGACGGCGATGGTAAACCCGCTAGAGCTCAGAGCAGAGCCCAAACAGCAACCCTAACCCCACTTCTTCATCCCAAATTGCCAGCACTACCATTAAATCTGAATACTGACTAGCTGCCGGGTGTGGTGGCACACACCTGTAATCCCAGCACTTGGGAGGCTGAGGCAGGAGGATTGGTGTGAGTTCAAGACCAGCCTGGGCTACAAAAGTGAGTTCAAGGCCAGCCTGAATCGCATAGTGAGACCTTGTCTCAAAAAGACCAAAAAAAAAAAAAAAAAAAAAAAAAAAAAAAAAAAAAAAAAAAAAAAAAAAAAAAAAAAAAAAAAAAAAAAAAAAAAAAAAAAAAAAAAAAAAAAAAAAAAAAAAAAAAAAAAAAAAAAAAAATACTGACTAGCTGATGGGTGGCGATGTCATTGTCCTGTACTGCCACTCCTGAGTGTGTGCATGTCCCTTTTATGCATTGTAGCCTGATCCTCAGCTGCGGGGCAATGCTGGAGTGATATAGCTCATGTGCCCCAGAGAAATCTATCTGTATGCCTGTTGTAACTTGTGTGGTTATAGGTTTGCTACCCCTGAGCGAGGACAACACAGCCCTCAGGGCGTCCCTGCCCTCAGGGTGTCCCTGGCCTCGGGACATCCCTGCTGGCAGTATTGTGTGGCCCTCACAGAACTGTTGCCTGGCTTCGTGCAGGCCCTGCCTCTGTTTCTAGGTAGAGCTCTAGGTTCTACAGGTTTAAGCTTTGGAAATGTGGTGTATTGATAAACCGTACATGTCATAAAATTTTTACTGTGAAAATTTTCAATCAAAAACAGCAGTAGAGGGACTGGGGTGGTAGCTCGACGGTCTAAGTTCCTTCCTGGAAAGTGCAAAGACCTGGGTTCAATTCTGAAACGCTGGGTGTGCTTTGCTCACTACCGAAACCGGGCATGGTGACACACATCTTATTGCTAGGGAGGCTGAGACAGGAGGATCACAGTGAGTCAAAACTACATAGTAAGATCCTGTACTAAATAAATAGTTACATTTTTTTAATAAAAAAAAAAAAGCCAACAGCAGAAGAGCTGGATGTGGTTGTGCACACCTGTAATCTCAGCACTTTGGAGGCTGAAGCAGGAGGATTTTCATGCATTTGAGGCCAGTCTGGGCTACATAGTAAGTTCAAGGCCACCCTGAACTACATAGTGAAACCCTTAAAGAAAAAAAAAAGCCTAGCAAAAGAAGGCAGGGTAATATTCAGATTTATCAGTGTGTGCTCAGGTCAGTTACGTATGCGCCTCTTCTAACTGCATGCCAGCCACCACCTGAAGCCGACTGCTTCGTTGGAGGCAGATGTGTTCTCCACAAGTGTTTCAGTGGGACTTGTCTCTAAAACATAAATCTTTGGGTATAGTTTGAACTCAGACTGAGTCACATTGTCTTGGGAATCTTGGAGAGATTTGCACAGTATTAGGTATGTAGAGGTAGTGTAGGGTTTTATAAAATAGTCTGAGATTGTCTTCCAGTTAAATGACAGATCAGTAAAGTGTCATCTTCTGATTTTGTCTGCTGAGTACTGTATGGCGCTCCATGGTTTTGACTCCTTGCGAGTCCAGTTAATTAAATATAAGATGACCAAAAATTGCATGTTTTTGTTAGCTTTAATAATGTAACAGGAAATACAAAAATGACAGTTTTATCTAACTTACTCAATTTTTTTGCATGTGGTATAGCTTAATACATCACATAATATAACAATCTGGACAGTAGGATCTAGTCTCTTCACATTCTTTTTGTATTAGTGTCTTTGGACAACACATTTTACACTGTCATGCTGGGCTTTTGACTGTGGGTGGTATAATTTGAGTAAAACATCTACCCACTAAACATGGTGAGGACATTAATGATGGACATCCTGGATGGCATTCGCTATCCTGTGTTTTTCAGTTATTTGGCCTGTTAGACCTAATCTAAGTTGTATATGACTTTCTGAACAACTCTGTTTAGAGTAAGTAGGTGCACAAATGTTCTACAGTAATTTTTTTCCTTGCTTTTTGATTACAGGTTAGCTTGTTAGATGTTGGTCAACTGTTAACACTACCCATAGAATTATAATCACTACCATTATTGGAAGTATTTTAGTTTCATGTCTTTCAAGTTCTATCATTTCCGTATTATGAACAGTTGACAATAAGGAGATGTCCTTTTGTCTGTTTCATGACACAGGCTCTTCCTCCGTGACACTCTGACGTTTCTCGCCCTTTCAATTTTATCTCTTGCATATCTTTGGCACCTCCTTCCTATTCAGGCTCAGTGTCCCAAGTATGTCCCTTTTGTATTGTAAAAGAGTATCACTGAGATCTGGAAGTGTATAAAAATCATATCTAATATATTTACAGTAAGAGTTCTCATAGATTGTAGACAGAACTGTAGGTTTGTTTTTCACAAACATGAATTAGTCAAAGAAAATAACCAGAATTTATCACTCAGTTTTACTAGAAACAAACATCAAGCTGGATACAGCATTGCAAATAAAAATAGTCAATCTAAAACAGATAAACAGATGTACAGATGTATCCCATGCGAACAAGAATCTGCTGTTTGAAATGACACCTGCTTGGGCAACGCTCTGAGTCTGAACATATCAGCCTCCATTCTTCCCTGATTGTGGAGACAAGTCTGTAGCATTCAAATTTCAAACCTCTGAAGTAGAGAGAGCCCATTCCGGTCCTTGCTACCCAGAGTGCTCTGCAGTTGGGCTTTTCTGAACACATTTGAAAGAGGCGCAGTGTGAAATCTCAGTATGGACTAGAGTTAAGAGTTCATGTATGCCGTAAGGAAATATTCTCCCTAAGCGAGACTTTCTCCTGTGACTTGGAGCAGGCACGTTCTCACAGTCACGTTCTGTGAGGAGCTCTAGTCCTCTGGGCTGGTGTCTTGCAGTATCCTGTGGGGTGGGTGTGACAATTGGAAAATATTTTTTGTTTGCTTTTTTCCAAAAAGGAGAAGATTTTTTCAGAGTTATTTGTTACAAGATAAGACATGAAAACTTTCAGAAATCTTGGGCAGAAAAGTAAGGTATGAGGAAAACGCAGTCTTCCTTGTTTTATTTTGCAGGACCAGGGATGGAACCCACAGCCTTGCATACACTAGGCGAGCATTCACCACTGAGCTACAACCCTTGCCCCACCCTTAGTCTTTAAACTAGAGTTACCTACCACTGATGTTCTTTTATACATCCATATGTCACGGACAGGGGACACATTCTGAGGGATGCCTTACAGTCTGGCGCACGTTGGCTAAGTGCTGTAGCCACTGTGTTGGTCAGCTTTCTGTTCCAATGAAAAGTGAGATA
>PVKN010000715.1:46510-66681 GCA_004027915.1 Capromys pilorides | reverse complement strand
TTCTCTCTGTCTCTGTCTCTGTCTCTCTTTCTGTCTCTGTCTCTCTCTCTCTGTCTCCCTGTCTCTCTCTGTCTCTCTGTCTCCTTCTGTCTATCTGTCTCTCTCTGTCTCCCGATCTCCCTGTCTGACAATTTCTCTCTCTCTCTCTCTCTCTCTCTCTCTCTCTCTTTCTCTCTCTCACATTTCTTTCAAATAATTCATGTTTTACTATACGTCTTGACATATTTTCTCATTTCTTTCTGTTTTCTTTGGCCATTGAGGCATTTTCAAGGGTCAGTATTAGATTTGGGCTATTTTTCACTCATTTGTTTATTCACTAAAATGATTCCACAGTCAAGAAGACAGTATTTACAAAGGTCAAAATACTGTTTTCCAAAATAAGCAAAGAACATTCCAAACTGAACAATAAAAATGGCATTATATGTATGTACAGACATGCCGAAAAGAAACCCACTATTCTGCATAACTGTAATGGACTAATGAAGAAAGAATATAAAAATAAAACACAATAGGACAGGATAAAGTAGTGGGACAGAGTTTAAAATATCAAGGCTCACCTCATAGTATAAATTTGGCCTTGTGGGAAGAGAAAGAAAATAAACACAAAAAGGATTTGAGATCCAAACAGAAACCTCACCAAAGAAAGTGTTGAGGTGAGAAGAAGCGCGTGAGATGATGCTCGGCGCCTCATGCTCCCAGGGAGACGCAGATCGGCGCAGCAGTGAGACGCCGCCACTCGGCTGCCGTGGCTGGGGATGCCCAGTGGCGCAGCCGCTCTGGGAGACAGCCCTGCGGTTTCCTACGGAAGCGAGCGCGCTCCTACTGTACAGTCCCACCATCATTCTCCTCCAGTGTATTGGAAAACATATGCCCACTCAAAACTCACAAGTATAAAGCAAAACAAGCACGGGCACATGAGTGTTTATTGTGGCTTTCTTAATAAGGCCAAAACTTGGAAGCAGACAGGAAGCCCTTCAGTGAGTAAATGGGCAGACTGTGGCACATGCATACAGTGGATTATTACAGAGGATAAAAGAAATGGGGCATCAACCCCTAGAGAGATGTGGAGGAAACGGATGCATTTGGCTAAGTGAAACAAGCCAATCTGCAGAAGCTGTGAGCTGCGTGATTCCAACTACGTGACATTCTGAAACAGGCAAAAATGGACAAACAAAAAGAGGTTGGGAGAGGGACACATGAAGGTGTGGCCTGCTGGTTCTGGGCAGTGACACTGTTCTGTGTGATGCTATAATCGTGGATGTGCGTCATGGGATATTTGTCACCACCCAGTGTGAGCCCTCATGTGAATTGTGGACTTGGGTGACAAGGAGAACATGTCTATGAAAGTCCTTGGCAACAGGAAGTGTTCCTCTTGTGCAGGGTGCTGAGGGTGGGGACCCTGCATATGTGTGCCTGGCAGGCGGTGGGGGGATACAGTAACTGTCCCCTCAATTTCTCTGTGAAGTGAAAATATTTCTATAAATAAAAGTCTGATATTGTTACCTATGATCATACTTTAGTGGGGGAACCTATATGCACCTGAGCAAACCTGGTAAGGGAACCTCTGAATTCTTATGAATGCTCCATTAAATCCCTGGACTCTTTTCCCTAACTGTTTGTCTCAGTTACTCTTCTCTCGGTGCTGGGACAAATACCCAACACTCAAAATGAGGAAGAAAAGGTTTATTTATCTCACAGTTACTGGAGGCTTCAGTCCATGCTCAACTGGTTGCAAGGCAAAGCAGCACATGGCAGAGAGCAACCTTTCTTGGTGGCAGCAAAGAGCAGAGAGCAAAAGGGAGGAGTAGCAGCAAGGATGGCTAGTCTGTCTCTCTGTCACCCTTATGTTATATCCAGGCTATCCACCCTAGGCTGGGTGTAGCACTCACACCCATAATCCTAGCAGTACTAAGACCCATAATCCCAGTGGATCATGAGGTAATCTCAAACTGTTGATGTCCCTGCCCCATGACTGCAGGAGTCTTTGAGGGGACAAGTAGACACAAACCATAAAACTGTGTCTACACTGCTGCCACTGAGGTTCCTGCCTCCATTTTAGTGACCCCTCCACACCCCACCCCGCCTGTTGGCTGTCTTCTCTAAAGTCACGTTTGGTCTCTGCTTGTCCCCACCTCCCTGACACTCAAGCAATCTTTCCCTGCCCAGCTGGCCTTTGATCCAGCAGCCTTGCCCTGGCCTGCAGCCTGCCTGCCCCAGCTGCATCCTGTCCACCCTGCATGGCGCCCTCTGACCCACGCACAGCAATATCTCAAAGCTCCCTTCCTGCTCCTTTGCATATCCACTTCTTAATGCTCCACATCTGGTCAGAGCAAGCTCCCCTTTCCACCCTCCACCTCATGTGGGAAGTTCTCCCATTAAAAGCACCCTGTGCACTGGGGCACCACCTTCTCCAGCCACCCCCGCCCCCACCAGGGGGTCTCAACTCTTCTCTGTCCCCCAGCTGGAGATCCGCATGGGCTTCTGAAAGTCAGCAGCAAACTGGCTCTTAGAGGTGCTATCTGGTATCTGGTAGGACTTCCTGCTTTAGCTGGGTGTAGGGCCCCCTCTCCCCTCAATGAAGGGGAGCCCTGCAAGGGATGCTGCTGACAATGTCTTCCTGGTAAGACCAGAGCAGAGCAGTGACTAGGAGCTCCAACAGGATTACATTCTAACTGCTTCAACAAAAGAGCTGGGTTATAACTAGGACTTTGTTTGAAACGCACAGCAAAGAGGAAAGTTGCGTGTGGTGGCTTCTCTGTTTCACTGCTTGTCTTTGTAGACACAGGAATCCTCTGCTCAAAAACCAATAAGCTTATCTTGTTTCCCTGGTGTCTCTTTCTGTGTCTTGCTCAGGACTGAAGATGTCGTGGAGAACGTGCTGGCAATTGCGCTCAGCGTCTTGGTTTCCTTCCTGGGGTTTCTGACCCTGAACCGCGGCTTCTGCAGAGACCTGTGGGTGCTGCTCTTCTGCGTGGTCATGGCCAGCTGCCAGTACTCCCTGCTCAAGGCAAGCCCCAGCCCGCCCTCTCCCTGCTGTGGGCTCCCCAGCTGGGCCTGCCACTGGAGATGACTTAGTACTTCCACTTTGTGTTTCAGAGTGTGCAGCCGGACCCTGCCTCCCCAATACATGTGAGTGTCCACGCGGAGGCCAGGTGCTTGTCATGACTGCGTGTGTTGGAGGGAAGAGGAGAAGCTAAAATCCGTTCAAAGGACAAAGGCTGCATCTGTATCCATAGCTTGTTTTTTGTTTTTGTTTTTCTCCAGTACTGAAGGTTGAATGTAGGGTCTTTAAACTTTGCTACATCTTTAGCTCTTTTTTATTGTCTTTTGAGACACGATCTCACTAATTTGCTAAGTTGCCTGAGCTGAGCTCAAACTTGAGATCCTCCTGACTCAGCCGCCCTGAGGATTAGGGTTACAGATGTGAGGGCGCAGCAGGCTTGTCGATCGACTATTTGAACTGAAGCACTGCTTAGATAGAGCTATGCTCATGTGACGGCCGTGTCCTGGCTACGCGTGAGCAGCACGGCGTGGTGCGGGCGCTGCTGGGGAGGCCCAGCGTGGCCCAGGGCCTGTGCCTTGCGCCTTTCCTATCACTTGACTGTGCTGGGAAGGAGGAGCCAGGCTGGCAGAAGGCTGTGGACTCTGTTTCAGATTGCCTGCCCTTATTTCTGCCCTTATTTTTTTAATTTAATTAATTTATTTATTTACTTCTTTTGTATGAATTTAGGACAGGGTCTACAGGGTCTCACTACGTAGATCGGATTCCTAGTGATCTTCCTGTTTTCAGCCTCTCAAGTGCTGGGATTACAGGCGCGTGCCACCATGCCCAGTCTCAGTCGCATCTCAGTGCACCCTGGGGGAGGAGCCAGCACAGCACACCAGGGATGGAATCCCGGCCGCTGCGCTCTGCCGAAGCAGGTGTTTTAGTCCACTGAGCTTTTTAGCCGGCCCCTTTTATTTAATTTTAAAGAGAAAAAATAAAAACAAACAACAAACAACAAGGACAAAGACAAAAAACAAAATAACATAAAATAAAAATGGTACAGTGTTTCAAAATGGAATAGAAAATTAACTGTTGCTATACATTCATATCATCAAATTTGTTGCTCATATTACCAGACAGAGCGGCCCAAGACTGCTCAGCCTATTAAACATTAACTCTTCTGATAAGACATTGAAAACAATACACATTTTTTAAAAAACAAAACAAGGTGAAAGTTATTCGACAGTGATTGTTTATTGTCTCCCTAGTATAAGAACCTAAAAGATTAAATTTAAAAGATATAATAGACATAATAAAATGGAAAGAAACAACATATGGAATAAACAATTGATATGAAGGAAAGGATAAAATATAAGAAAAAAGGAAATCATGGAAGTATATATATAGGAAAGCTAATATGATTATGCTACTAATTTCTATTAATTTTGTGAAGATAGCAGTTAATGTTTAAAATTTTTACTCTGACCAATTTTATATGCTAGTGTCTATAATCTGAGGAAGTACAGTGAAGACAGCAATGTGCAGCACCAGGCCTTTTATAGCCTCTGTTTCCCTATGTGTCAATAAAGCTAAATAAATGCTTGCGGAGATTAAGTGACGCATACAGTGTGCTTAGAGCAAAGCTTGGCCTAGAGAGGCTGCTCCATAAGCTTTGGCTACTGTAGTTATTTTAAAGTATGTATTTTGGGTAAATAATTATAATTTGAGGTATGTATACACTGTGGAGTGACCAAATCAAGCTAACTGACCTGAATGTTTTCTTTCTCCTAATAAGAACATTTAAGGTCTGCTCTCGGTATCTATCTACCTATCATCTATCTATCTATCTATCTATCTATCTATCTATTCTTTTTTTCTTTTTATGTGTTTAGTACAGGCTCTACAGAGTCTCACTATGTAGATAGTACTCAATGATTCTCCTGTTTTCAGCCTCCCAAGTGCTGGCATGACAGGCATTTGCGCCACCATACCCAGTCTCAGTCACCATCTCACACACCATGGGGGAGGGACTGGCACTGCTTGCCTAGGATGGAACCCCGGATGCTGCGCTCTGCCTAAACAGGCGCTTTAACCTGCTGAGCTATCTGGCTGGCCCAGGACTTGTCAGCCACACTCCCCACACCTTCAGAACTCCTTCCCTGTGTCTGTGTGACTCTGCTCTCTTTTGCCAGCATCTTATTGCACCACCCTCTGACACCCACCATTCTGCTGCCTGTTTCTGTAAATTTGATTTTTTTTTTTTATTCTGGGTGTAAGTAATTTGTCTTTGTGTGCCTGGCTTATTTCTCTTAGCCTAATTACCTCCAGGTTTACCCATGTTGTTGCAAATGACTAAATTTTCTTCCTTTTAAAGGCTCCATAAAATGCTTGTGTGTGTGTGTGTGTGTGTGTGTGTGTGTGCGCTTGTGTGCGTATGTGTACATACATGTATACCACATTTTTCTTGTCAGTTCATCCTTCGCAAGTCACCAGGTTGTGTCAGTTTTTTGGCAATTGTGACCAATGCTGTAGCAAACGTGAAAGTGGCAATGTCTCATCTTAGTGTTGTATTTTTGCTTTCTTTGGATATAAATCCGATTTAGAACTGATTTTAAATCTGTGGAGGCTCATGTTTGGCTCATGGTAGTTAAGCAAAGCTTATAATTGGATGATCACGTGGCTCATGATGCTTCATGCTGTCTCGTTAAATTCCTCTGTTCCTCATAATTGGTTTACATATAATACATCTTCTTCTTTCCTGGAGTCTGAATGTCAAGCTAAGTTGCAGCTGCATAATTAGAGGATTAAGATGCATTGTTGTGACTATCATCAGGAATCTCAGGTAGGTGGTGTGAAGGACTCGTGCAGCTCTGAGGGATGCTGGGGAGGCCCACCCCGTGCGACATCACTGGCTCCTTCTGCTGTGCCTCATTGGTGCTGATTTTCTGGGTGGCTCAGGGAGTACTGTTATGCATTACTAAACCTCTCTGTCCTGTCCAGCATGCACTGTGAGAAGTGATGCAGAGAGTGGCAGGACGGGAGGGGCAGGGAGGTCCCACAGGCCTGGTGGAATCTTGGGGTTCTTCCTTGCCACCCCTCCATGGCTTCACTGAGCGATAGTAATATTGTCTGGTTCCTAGAGGAGTTGACCAAGCTGACATTCCATTGTCTGAGCAAGCTTGTCATAGCGAAGCAGAAAGAATGATTTTTCATGCTGTCATAGTAAGGCATAGATATCCAGCCATGTTTATTGCAGTACTTAATTTGCTTATGCAGATTTATAAGTAGATCAGCCCCTTATCTGAATTGGCGTTTCTCCAGTGGTTCTAATGAAGAAAGAAAATGGGAGAGCTACAAAGTATTTTTTCTTGCAATCTGCCTGAATCATGCACATATTTAGGAGGCAATTTTATTAACTCCAATTTATAAATGAGAAAACTTGAGAGGGAGGGGGGTCAAGAGGACTGAGGCCTTAGGCACAAATCTGGCTCTCAGGCCTGCTGCTCCCTCTAGCCCTGGCCAGTTTCCATTCATGCAGGCTGTCAGGATCAGGCTGCTTTTTAAACTCGGCTACTGTGTGTTTGTGAGGCGATGACTGCTAATAAATACCGCCATTTGTTGCTGTTGCTGTTTTGGTGGTGCTGGGGATTAAGCCCAGGGTGTTTGCGCAGAGCTACGAGCTATGTCTCCAGCCTCCTTTTGTTTTTTACTTTAAGAGGTGATTTTTTTTTTTTAAAGATGATCTTGCTAAGCTGCCTGAGCTGGACTTAAACAACTCTTCCTCCTCCTCCTCCTCTTCCTCCTCCTCCTCCTCCTCCCCCCTCAGCCTCCCAGAGTGCTGGGACTACAAGCATGTGACACCACACTCAGTTCTTGGTAACAAAATGTGCAAAGCCTCCGAGTATCCCGTGCTCTTCCTAGCAGGACTACTAGGCTGGCAGTTCACTGTATACATGTGTGGGTGGGCTTTGCTAGTGGGTTCTTGTCTGTCCCCCCATTCTGCCATGGTACTGGAACCAGTGTGTCACACTGTTTGCATGTGGGGGGCTGACGGGAACTGAATATGTACACAGACACCAGCCAGGGTTGGTGCTGCAGCCTTAGGAGTCACTCGCCACTGGCCTCCGGGGCTCTTCCCGCAGTGTGCTTTAAGGGGAAAAGCCATGCAGGGTGACTGAACTAAGTGAACTGTTAGAAGCCTTGTCAGACTTCAACTGGTGGAACAGGTGGAATGTTTTCTTTTCTTCTACATCCTTCCTTTCTTTCCTTCCTCCCTCCCTCCTTCCTTCCCTCTCTCCTTCCTTTCTTCTCTCCTTATTTCCTATACTAGGCATGTAACTCAAGGCCTTGTCCCCAGCCCCTTTGCGTTTGTTCTGAGACAAGTCCTAATTGAATCACTGCACTGCCCAGGCTGAGCTTGAACTTGACAGTCCTTCTTGCTCAGCCTCCCAGAGTGCTGGGATTACAGGTGTGCATTACTAACCTTGCTGTGAGTGGAATTTTTATTTAGAAAAAAAAAATCCATGAAGATTTTGATGATTGATTTATGTGTGAAACCAGGAGCTATAAGGGAGGAAGTTTTGTTAGTGTGTACTGTTAGGAATCAAGGCAGATAAAAAGGACTTATTGCTATTATTAGTGATATGCCTAGAGTGGCTTGGGGACATCAGATACAGGAGGGGAAAATTAGGAATGTGTGAATATGGAGAGAACAGCTTTCTTTCTTTCTTTCTTTCTTTCTTTCTTTCTTTTAAAATATGTTTAGTATAAGGTCTACAGGGTGTACAGGGTCTCACTACACAGATCATCCTTGCAGTGATTCTCCTGTTTTTCAGCTTCCCAGGCACTGGGGTTATAGGAGTGTGCCACCACACCCAGTCTCAGCCACCATCTCAGTGCGCCCCTGTGTCGGGGCTGGTGTGGCACAAGGGGGATTGAACCGGGGCCTCTATTTCTGCTTAGGCACTTTAATCTGCTGTGCTACCTAGCTGGCCATGGCAAGCTCTTTCGTCAGGGCACTGCATGCTCTGTTTCTTGAATTATAAGTGCAATGAGAGCATTCCTGTGTCTGATGAAGTTTGACTTGGAAGATCCCACATGAGTTCTTAAATTTTCAAGGCCAGAGACTTTCAGTTGTTAGATCAACTATTTTAATCTTTTACCCAAAAGATTTTTTTTTTCTTTTTCCTTTTTGGTATAGAGACTTCAACTCAGGACCTCATGCTTGACAGGCAGGCTCTATGCCATTGAACTGTATCCCTGGCCTTGTATTTTAACCTTTTAATAAAAAGAAGAATCAAAGCAAGTGGAAGTTAGCCATTTCCAGGTCTTTCCTGACACGAGTCATTTTGAGGAAATGCCCCTTACCAATGTAGATTGATATTCCACATAGCTGTTTATACCTGCTAATTTACTTTGCTATTTATTTGATGAAAAGTGCATTGAGATTTAGCTTAGGCTTTAGTTTTCTTTTTTCTTTAATGCGGAGAAGAAAGTTTTTCCATACTCATTAATCTGTGACCTAGTTGAATTCAAAAGAAAATATTTTTCAAGACTCAGCCTGGTTTCAGGACCCATCATAGCCAGCCTCTGTGGAGGTCCTATGTCTTCCTGCCTATTGAAAGATGGTCTCCGAAAAAGACTATTCCTATTTTAGAAGCAGTGGCAATTTAAATTGCATTTCTAAATATAACCTATTCAAAGCAGTGACTAAAAATTCACATCTGAAGTCCTATCACTTTAATCTTTAACTTTTTCCACTCAAGGTAATTCAGGAATCACAAAGTGTGTTCTCCTCCCACCCCACCCCCCAACTTATTTTTGCCTGCTTTTCAACGCTTATGAATTGTGCATTGAGCTGTAAGGTGTGAATTCATTTGCTGGCTGTTGTCCTGGGAAGTTGATGTTACATCTTTTCCTTAAATTTATCCAGTCATGAGAGAAAATGAGTAGCAAGTCTTCCTATTTCTTTTAACAATATTTTGAGAGCTAGTGAATCTGCTAGGTATTTGGTTTCCTTCAGAAGAAAGTGATACTTAGTTTCTTTAAAAATTGGAATATTCCACTGTGTTTCACTAAGACATCATAAACAACGCTAGCATACCTTTGGATCTAAATTTTTTGCTTTCTATGGAACTAGGGAGTTTCAGTGCACAACTTACAATTCAGTATTTCACACAGGGTTTCACTATGTAGCAGCTTGGATTCGTAGCGATCCTTCTATCTCAGCAGTCCCAGTGCTGGGATTGTAGGTATACACCACCATGCTGAGTTTCGGTGGCTAGCTCAGCGTGCCTCAGGGCGGGGCTGGCTCAGCATGTGGTGCCAGGGATCGAACCCTGAACCCTGTCCTTGCTTAAGCAGGCAGTCCCTGAGTTCTCTTGCTAGCCCACAATTCTGTTTCTTATCACTAGGAGAGTCCAAATTAGATCATGTAGAGAAAGTTGAGGTTTAAATTAGTTTTGCTCTTGAAATGGACAGACAAGAAGAATGGAAATCTCATTGTTAGCGAAAGCATTGAAATAGATCTAGCTTTTCTCCAAAGATAGTAATTAAGTGTGGGGTAACTTTTGTTGCAATTGAGAAACACAGCATTGCTTTTTATGTTCTCATTCCGATTGGACAGAATAAGCATCAGACTCTTTGTCCTTTTTCTCTTCTGGTATTTTGCATGCAGGGAGGGGGAACGTATGTGTCATAATGGTATAAATTTTATTATGTGGTGTAAATGTCTGACTGTGAGGCTGTTATAATTTAGTCAGGCCAAAAATGTTCAACTCAGAGACCATATTTGTTTTCCAGGGACACAACCAAATCATCACCTATAGCCGACCCATCTATTTTTGCGTGCTGTGTGGCCTCATCTTGCTCCTTGATGCCGGGGCCAAATCCAGGCACCCTCCCCGTTCTGTGGTATATGGCCTGAAGCTCTTCTCCCCAGAGTCCTTGCAGATAGCCAGGGACCACCTGATAGGTGAGTGAGATCCGGGTCCTAAGGGTGAGCATTGGGGAGGGAGGGCGCATCCTCCTCTCATGTTCTGAGTTACTAAGTGAAGAAAGCTCGTTACTTGACTTCTGGGTGAAGAGATAAACTTTTCTGTCTGAGCTTATGGGAGGCTGTTCGGGAACTGGGGCTCTGTCTCCTCCATCGGGGAACTTCTCTGAAAGGATTTTGTTGTCCATGACCAGGAGGTTGCCCCCGTGACATCAGAAGCGTGATGGCTGTGGTGCCTGCTGGGGTGTCCTGCCCCTCAGGCTTTCAGAGTGGGTACCCTTCTCAGCCCAGGTGGAGCTGTGCATGCTCTGAGTATCCTGGCTTCCGTAGGGGCACTCTGCCTGCCTTCATGTGTGGGGCGTGTGGGTAACATACTCCTCGTAAGTGAATGCCTGCTCACTGTTCACTCAGCTAGAGCCTGAGTCCATAGCTGGTCTACTGGTGGCTTGGGTCTCCACTCTGCCATGTCACTAGATGAGCCCTGGAGCAGCATTCCATTGTGACGTGCGGACACAAATACAGCCCACCTCGGAAGCTACCGTAAGGTTTAAGTGAGAACGATGCCCGGCACCAAGTAGCAATCACGGGCACCTTTAGTTTGCAGAAAGTCTGCTCAGTGCTGACCGCGGCTCTGCAGAGTGTGCTTGGATTCTTCCCATGACAGCAGAGTCATAGCCTTGGTACCTTGTGACGGCTATGATCACAATGAGCAGCTGGACAGATGTGGGGCAGTGCGTCCTCTGGTCTCTCGTGTGCCACTTCGGAGCTGGCACAAGAGTCTTAGGGTGGCATTGTCCTGTCCACCACCTCCCAGCAGCTCCCTAAATTTCTCAGTGGGACTGAGGTGGGAGAAGCTTCCTCTGTGCTCCAAGTGGGTGGGACCCTCACCCCGGCCCTCCTTTCCAGCTTCTGGGCCCCATGCTTCCTCCTGCTGCACTGGCAGTAGGCCTCACGCTCCCATGCCAATGCCTGCAGCCCACCTCCTCCATACAGAGCCAGGCGTTTTTCTCCGTTACATTGGAGGGGGAGCTGAGCAGCTTCCTGAGGCTGAGGAACCGTGTTTCAGAGAATTTTAAAGTCCAGTTAGAAAATAGACACAGTGTTCTGGCACCGAGAACATTTGCTTCTGGGAGTTTTTATTTCACTCCTTAGTATGATTTGAAGCTCGTGTATGCACACAGGCCAGCTTGGGCACACACACGCACAGATACCGCCCAAGTCCTCCAGTCATCCTGACCTGTGATGCCGTGGCTCAGCATCTTCCTCTTGAAGTCAGAGCTCGAGCAGGCGGGGATGTCCAGTCACAACTGCACGTGTCAGAGGGCTGCCCTTTCTCACCCCCTTTTTTGTAGTTTTCTAACAGTAGCTCTGGGGCCTATAGTCCTGAGGCCTGGGATCAGACACAGAGAGGGTACACAGGACAGGGAAGCTGTGTGTTCAAGTGTCACCTTTGCCCTCCCCAGACTCACTTCCATCCTTTCCCTGGATCTTGAGCAAGGGTCAGTGCTGACAGAGTTCTGCCTCTCCCAGTGACAAGGGACAGGTAGCCCCTCAGCTCACACTCCGCCCTGAGGCTCTGAAGTGCTCAGTCGTCTGCCCTACCCCAGACTGTGCTAGCTCCTAACAGCTAATTTCCCTAAATTTTGTCCCATCTTCTATCCTCTTGTGACATACTTTGCATAATAGTTAACTGTTTTGTAGTAATCTGCTTACATTGACCGTGTTTGATCCCTGTATGTCCCCCCACCCTCCAGTCTTGCCAGAGACTGCTCATTCACCCCGAGTTCCCAGCACCCACACTGAGTAATGGGGTACACAGGCATCTGGGGAACACTTGCAACTTGTGGGATATATGAATGGAGGGACATGAAAGGATGCTTTAAGTGCTAAGTAAATGAATATGTAAGTGGACTTTAGGGTCACTTGATATGCATCATCAGAAAGCTTAGCCTGGTAGACTTCATGGCAGAGTAAACTCCCGTGGAAGCCTGTTCTGCAGATGACCTGTAGAAAGACAGTTAGGAGAAGAAATGCATGACACACGTGCCATGCACAAGTGGGATACGCATCCTTCAAATAACAACAAGGACCTCCCCCTCATTCTCATGTTTCTACTCCAACCCAGCCAGCGCTGCTGAGTAAATGCAGCTGTTGGGCTGTGGCAGCCTCGCCGTAGCATGAAAATGTGAGGTGTCCCTGAGGCTCCAAGGCGAGGCTGCGATGCATCTGCCAAAGTCAGGGCTGCTTGTTCTGCTGTGGCCTGGGTGTGTGTGTGGCTGCTGCCTGCACCCTCTCCTGTGACTTTTCTTCAGGTCCATCAGGAAGTGAGGTGGCTGGTGTATGGCCTTCCTGACTTCATCCCTGGGACTTCATTTCCCTCAGAACTTCCTAGTTTATATTTTTTGTCTGCTTGTCAACAGTGACAAGTAGAAATGGCAGCAAATGGTCCACAGGCTGACTGAATGGATTCTGAGGTAAAGATAAACAGGCCTATGGGCTGGATGCGTGAAGTGACATACTGATCTGCAGTGAGCAAGAAAGGACAGCGAAACACGCTGAGAACAAATGAGGTGGGGAGGAAGGAGGCAGAGGCTTCTCAAAAGCAGCTTGGAACCCCTTGTCCCTGTGGAGCCCCTTTCCCTGTCTCCCCAGCTGTCATATGATTTGTATAGCATAGAACTGCTGCAGTTATGAGAGCAGGGACCAGCAAGGAGAGGAAGAAATGAGAAACAGAGGGGTAGTAGGAGGGGAAAGGAGCGGACTGGTGCTGTGACAGAGCACTGCAAGTGGGGGGCTTAAGCACAGCGACACAGTGTTCCACCGTCCTGGAAGTGGGAAACGAGGCCCTGGGGTAAGCAGGTTGGCTCCCCCTTGGTGTCTTCTTTCAGGGATTTCATTTCTTCCTCTCAGGTGCCTGTGTTTCTAAGTCCACATCTACCCTTTTGTTAAGGAGAACAGGCCCACTGCATTAGGGCCAAGATGGACTCCAATGCCTTCATTTTAGCTTGACCATCATTTGCAAAGATTTCATTTCCAATTAAAGTCAGAGTCATAGGAACTGGTGATTTGGATTTCATTTCTTTTAGAGGGCCTCAATCCTACTCTTTTTTTTTTTTTTTTTTTTTAATTTTATTTGTTTGCTTGTTGTGTTTGTTTGTTTCTTTATTTATTCATTTTGTGGCTGGCTCAGCCTGCCCTGGTGGTGGCGCTGGCGCAGCATGTGGTGCCGGGGATCGAACTGCAGTCCCCGCAGTTGCCTGAGCCCTCAATCCTACTCTTAAGGAAGGGGTGCATAAGTGAAAGAACCAGGGGAAGGAAGAACTAAGTACATGCTAGGAAGTGGCCAGAGGCCCCACAGCGTCTCCCTGGATGGTGGGTGGAGTGGTCCTCCCAGGCTGGTAGAGTGGATGTGAAGCATCTCCTCGAATGAGCCTCTCCGGAGTCATTCTGGGACCAGCACAGAGGTGGGCAGCAAGGGAGAAGGGCAGCAGAGCTACTCTCAGGGAGCCAGTCCTGCCTCCCTTACAGCAGGGGCTGCAGCCCGCCTGGTGTGGGGACCAGTCAGTGCAAGAACGGTGACGCTATGTGAGGAGCACTTGAAGGCACGAGAATGTCGAGCGCATTTATTAATATTGTTGTTATAAGGCAAGGAATCTTTCCAAGAGAAGGGGAAAGGCCTCCTGGTCAACACTCAAGTCCTGTGGTCAGGCAGAGGCTGGTCACAGCTGGGCTGAAACTGATGACTTTGCATTTGATAACTTTGGCAAAATCTTATAGGTGAGGGTGCCTTTGTACCTGTCCTATGGACAGGAAAACAGGGTTTCTTAGTTCAGAGTACCCTGTTTTAAAGGGACCAAGACACAGTGGGGACAGGTGCTGAGGAGGAAAACCATGGAGGATCTGCAGATGGGCTGACAGAACAGGGCTTTGTGACTCAGAGAAGAAACCCCTAGAGCTAGAGGCATAGTCCACACCCTTGGGTGCCCCAAGGTGGCCAGGCTAGTGGGAGGGGCCCTGGTCTGTGTTGCAGCTGCAGTATCTACTCTAGATACGGCATGTTGTGTGGACAGACCTGAGAAGTGACTTGCGTGCAGCTGTCTTCTGGAAGCTTGGGACCTAGGGGTGCAGGGCCTCCCTTGGCATGAGGTCATTTGAGGTGAGGCAAGAGAAGGCCATGGTGTTAGCTTTGGTCCATGCATAGGACAGGCTCTTTCTTGAATGGCCTCTGGGGTTCTTTTCAGATGGAGGCTTTCTTTTTCATTTTAATCTCCAAGAAAAGAAGCCTTTGACTTCCATCACACAGTCCTTGGAACAGGTGGCAGCTCGGTGGCCTGTTACTGGCTTGGACCCCCCTCCCCCACCCTAGCTTGCACATCCCACTTCACTGCCTGTGTCTGCCGGAGTGGCTGTTTCCTGGCTGCACCGGTCCATACAGGAGCGTGAGTTCACACTGGAGCAGCCTGTGGGCCACTACCTCGCGTAGGTTTATGTCTGCTCAGCAGTCCTTCTTGCTGTTTGCACTTAGCAAAAGAAATAAGCCTACATTATAGTATTCCAACTTATGCATTTTGCTTGAAATAGAATTGAACCAAAAGTTTCTCCATTTCTGGTAATTAAGCTAGAAAATCGGAAGTAAGGAGGAAATGAGAACTAAAGCCCTGCTCAGCAGTGTCCTAACAGAAAGTGTTCCCAGTAGAAATGCTGAAGAACCACCAGGAATGTATTTGCTCTTGGAAAAAAAAAGGGCAAAATAATTTTCACAGTTTTAGGTGTGGTTAGCTGCAGCCAGCAGAGGAGATTCAGGGACCCCCCTTCCCTGTGTTCTGCCTCTGCGGCCTTCGCTTATATGGAGGAGCTTGCTCCGCCAGAGCACTGTGTGGAGGGCCTTGGGCCCTGGTTCCGCTGCTGACCAGCATCCTTGCTGTGCTGTCTCATCAATGCCTGGGGCAGTGCCCCCATTCCTCCTTGGCAGTGGCCTTCTGGTCTCTCCTGCCCCTTCATTCACCTTGTGCCATCTGGAGTTCCAGAGTATAAGCGTCGCTGCTTATACTCTGATTAAATTGGTGAACGTGTTTGTTCTGGAGAACGCTTCTTCATTTTCAGTGGTCAGCCGTGTCCCCATCCCAACACTGGCCTGCAGTCCTTCCATCCCAGCGCATTGGGCTATGGACTAAGCAAGGCCATTGCAGTATCCCTCTGCCTGCCCCGGATGGGGGCAGAACAGCGCAGGACCCAGACATTGTGGCTTGGCTCTGGGCCCCATGGTCAAGGGAAGAGGAACTGCCTAGTTTGGTCAGAATTATATGGGTTAAAATCTTGATGCTCGTGATATATGTTCCATAGTTAACTCTCTAGTTCTTGTGTCTTTCTTTCATATCTCTGAATCCCATTCAGAGAGACTAAAAAAAAAGAGCTCTAATAACGCTGTCTAGCAGATAGGTGCTTGCCCCTGACTGCCTCCCATGAGTGGAGGCGTGATCTACCTTCAGGTGGTGGATCTGACTCTCAGCAGCACAGCAAATACCCAGGACACCCTGCCATCCTGCCAGTGACCGAAACCTCCCAGTAGGCTCCCCTTGTAAGCTTTCCACCACCTCCTAGCTGTTGACACTGGGATCCTGCAGATACAGACTACAGTAGGCACCTTAGACTTCCATGACAGAGCTGAAGTCTTGCCATGAAAATCTTAGCACACTATCACTGTGTACCAAGCATGGCCCCAGTCCAAGCAGAGGCCATATTGTCCTGGTCATATTCATTACATCAAATTCCAGATGCTTGGCACAGTCCCTTAGTCCTTGCTTTGGAGAGATTTTCCCCCTACTTACTTTTAGCCAACTGTCAGGCAAAGGCATGCGCAAGTGCTCCCGCGCCAGCTAGGGTGCTCTGGGTAGCTTGTGTTCCCTATTTTTCAGAAGAGCTGAAGCACCCGGTTGCCTTCCTTTCCTGTTTCTGTTGCTCGTGGTGGTTTATGTGGTTTCAGAGTGTTTTTCCAATGCTTCATACTGGATTTCAAATTGAATTTCCTTAGTTTTATTAAGGCTGGCTGGTATCAAACTTCATTTCCTTCTTCCTGCTACCCGAGTCAGCCCAAAAGGCAGGTGAATTGCCTGCCACATTGCCTCAGGATTTCCAGGCTCTGGACCAGAAGGGAATCCTGAGGGAGGGAAAGGGCCGACAGGCTGCAAGGAAACAAGGCTCCCCTGCTTCTCTGCCTTCTCACACATTGTTCCTGAGGCATAGAATTACAGCCTGGGAAGCCTTTAAAGGATTACCCTGTTGCAAGGCTCTGACAGTGGGAGGAGGCGTGGCCTCTTCTTGCCCCACAGGGGTCCTGTGCTTCCTCAGTGAATTGTGCTCTCCTGGCCTCTGTGACAGTAATGGGCTCCGCAGCAAGTGTGTGCGGTGGAGTTGGTTCTCTTGTGGTCACAGCAGCCCTGATGCACAAGGCCAGGGACCCTGGTTCCACTTCTTCCCTCCCTGTGCAGAAAGAGAGCCCTGTAACTATTGGTTCCTGTTCTGCACAGTCCTCTGCTTTCCCAGGCTTTCCCCCTCTCCCTCAACCCTCCAAGTCTAATACTTGTTTTCTTTTGCATTTTAATTTGGTGGCCTTAAGGATCAAACCCAGGGTCTGCACTGAGCTACCTCTCCAGCCATTTTTATTTTTTATTTTCTTATTTTTTTAAATTTTAAGACAGGGCATTAATGAGTTACTAAACTGCCTAGACTGGGCTCAAATCTATAATGCTCCTGCCAGAGTGCTGGGATTACTGGTGTCCACTGCCATACCTAGTTTCCAATCCAGTTCCGAGGACGGCTTTCCTCCTTCCTTCCTGTCTCTGAGATTTTAGTTTGCTGCATACCTTTGCTTAAGCCAGCCTTTACTTCCACAGTATTTCTGTCACAGCCTGGGTAAGAGATAATCCAGGAGGCCAAGAGGTAGCAGTGTAGGAGCCACCAACTCGGGGACTCTTGGCTCATCACCAATTCTGTGTATCCATTTTCAGTGTTCTTGTATTGCTTCCCTGTGATCTCGCTCCTCGGGCTCTTCCCGCAGATCAACACCTTCTGCACTTACCTTTTGGAGCAGATCGACATGCTGCTTTTTGGTGGCACAGGTGAGTTGCTTCCCTTCTGCTCAGGGCCCGAGGTCAGAAGCAGAGAAGGGCTTGGTGGGTGGATGGGAGCCTGCCCGTGGCCTTGCTTGGCCCTGTGCCCTTCCATCGCTCCCTCCAGGTCAGAGGGAGGAGCCGCAGATGCAGCGTGAGCCTCAGTGTGCCGTGGTGCATGTGTTACGTGTGCGCCTGAACATGTAGAAGACCCGGTCCCCATACTCTCCCTGTGACCCATTTAATGTGGAGCTTCAGATGCAGATTGAGATGGGCTGACTCCACTCTGCACTTACCTGGAGAGTCCCCAGGTGTCATCTCCAGGGGCTTGGCTTTTCAGCCTGCTTCTCTCTAGATGACACCAAACACCTCAGGGTGCCACTGACAGGACATCACACGCCCAGTGATCACTGTTAACGCCATACATCACAGACATATGCACACCGGCCCCCTTCCTGTTCCCCATCTTTGTGGATTTTGCTTCCAGTGATAACTACCTTGGCCCTTCAAGAAAGTTGTGCAGGCTCTTCATGGATGCTTTCCGCTCCCAGCTCAGCTCAGTGGTCAGCCCCTCCCCCTCATGCCACTAGCTGCCTGTGCCTTCTGATAGATCCCTTAAATGCATTGCTTGCCCCTTGGACAACCAGCTTGTATCTGAAAGCTACACCCTTCTCTCACTGTCTCACACCATTCGTTGCTTTTGAGAATGGCCAGTGGAGAAAGGACCTGTGGGTGTTTTTGTTCCAGCTGTGTCTGGGATTGTGTCCGCCGTGTACAGCGTGGGTCGCAGCGTCTTGGCAGCCGCCCTGCTCCACGTGTTGTGCTTCAGCGCAGTGAAGGTAGGTGCGCAGGCCCCGCCGGATCCTGGCTCTCCTCCTTTCATTCATTCAGGCAATACATGATACGTGTTTTATGAAAACAGATGTTTTCTGTAATTACAAAAACAAAGGAATGTGAGCAGGTGGAGGTCAGGGTGGGCGGGGCAAGGCCTGATGGTGGCAGGAGAAAGGTCAGAATGCCATCTTTGCCTTCCTGGACCTGGCCATATTGTCCCATGCAGGCATCCCTCTGCAGTCAGAGAGGTGAAGGGACAAGGCTTCCCCAGGCTCTACAGACCAGAGAAGAGGAGAGGGCAGCCTAGCATGGAGTGCTGGCACCTAGGGATACCTGGATGCAGGTGGAGAGGGCCCAAGCCTCCGCTAGCAGCCAAGCCAGCCTCAGGTGACAGAACACAAGATAAGCCTTGACTTAGGAAAACAAGAGCTCTATCAAAGAAGAAATGTCACCATCATGCGCATGTAGCCCAGCTGCAGGTCGTCTTTATGAGGAGCTGGATAATCATCCCGCTGTACCTGTGATGGGGGACGAGAGGGCTGTGTGTGGGCCTGGCCCAAGTTCTTTGTCCCTATTAGAAACTCAGTAGGAAATATCTGAAAGAAAAATCCAGAACTTTTGATTTACAAACCAGGTTGTTATTTAAAAATAGGGAGGTAAAGAGGTGAAGAAAAAACAATAAAAAAAAAAAAATCACCACCTTTTGGGAGGAGGAGCTGGGTAGGGCATGGTGTCGGGATCTCCGGGGTCCCTGACGTCTCAGGATGGTGGTGCCTCACACTCTGTATGGACACACGTGCACACAGTGCGGCCCAGACATCTTCCACTGGGAAGGAGGTTAACTCATGTCACATGTATTTCTGAGCATTATAAACCCCAGCCAGTCCTTAAGTGTTTTCAACCAGTGCTCGCTTCGGCAGCAGGTAAACTAAAGTTGGAAGGGTACAGAGAAGATTAGTATGACCTCTGCGCAAGGACGACATACAAATTCGTGAAGCAGTCCATATTTTAAATAAATAAATAAATAAATAAATAAATAAATAAATGTATGTTTTCAACCATAGGCAGCCCTTTGATAAAAGAAAAACTAAGTGTACAAGATTAAATTAAAATGTTATAAATTCCAGAGTTTTCTTAATTTCATCAGTTTTTAGACATGACTGTTAAAGCCAGACATAGTGGTGCATACCTATAATCTCAGCACTTAGGAGGCTGAGGCAGGAGGGTCCCTGCAAGTGTGAGGCCAACCTGGGCTCAAAGAAAGGGAGGTCAAGGCCAGCCTAGACTGCATAGCAAGGACCATCTCAAAATAAACAAAACCCTTAAAAAATAACTTTTAAAAATATTCATTTAAAGTCTTACAAACTTATCAATGCTGTGTCAAAAGATAATTGTTTACTTAACTTCTGTTTGTGGCAGAGAAGGATTTCAGCATCTTTTGCTCCGGTACTTCACAGTGTGATTTCTCTGGGGTGATCTGTGGTGTGCCCCCCCCCCCCACTTCTATCCCTTCCATGTGGATCTTTCCTTTCAGAAGAGGTGTGAAGATGGTGTGGGAGACCATGGAGGGGGAGAGGAAGGCTTCTTTCTCTGAAACACACATGGAGCTCATGTGCTGCTGGTCGCCCTGTTTGGTATCATGTTCATCCTATTCTGTAAACCAACAACTGTATAATTCATTAGTGTTCTGGTGTTTTTTGAGTCATACTTTTCTTTTTGTAGTCCCCAGACCTTGGGTATTTTATTCAGGAAAAGCACCAGAATGAATATTTTTTGAGCCTTTATATTTCTGAGAATTATTATTATTATTATTATTATTATTATTATTATTATTTTGCTGCTTTTCAGCAAATACACTGCCTATGAAACTTGTGACTCACAAATTTTTCTAGCAAGAACCTTAGGATATTGTTTTGTTGGGTTCTAGTAGTTGTTTGTATATTATTTATTCATTAAGCTTTGAAATCAGGTTTAAAATTCAGTTTTTAAAAGTATCTGTTTTTACCAAGGAATGATGGGGAATGCCTGTAATCCTGGGAAGCTGAGGCAGGAGGATCTGAAGTTAGAGCAGGAACAACCTAAAAGCCTGTCTCAAATTAAAAAGTAAAAAAAAAAAAAAGAGTTCAGTAAGAATGCCATGGAATCAATCCCCACTACTGAAAGTAAGTTTGGGTTCAGCAGGTTTTGAGTAAGTAATGCTTGTAGTCATGTAGAGAAGCTTCAGTCAGTCAAACCGTAGAGCATCCAA
>PVKN010000715.1:0-46410 GCA_004027915.1 Capromys pilorides | reverse complement strand
TGAAACTTATTTGAAATGAAAAACACCCTCTGTCAAGGTACAGTTTATCCCCAGTTGAATTCAGAAATTCTTAGTGCACCGATAGATGCATCTTGACAAAGGTATACGCCAGGTGGCCACCAGCAGCGTCAGGAAACATCGCAGCTCCACCGCCCAGAAGTTTCCTTCACCTTCCTTTGAAGTCAGTCCTCCCTCCATACAGCGTGCTCATGTATCCCAAGATGGCGGGGTCAAACCCACGTCTGTGTTTAGCTTTATGTTTGAAGCAGAGCTAGCCTCTATCTCCTCTGGCTGTTTTTTCTCTTTGCTCATCATCTTCTTTATCCCTCTTGGATGGAGGTTGTGGCCCTGAGAAGAAAGCACTGTCTTTCCCCCGTTTCCCGTCTCCTTCCCCAAGAGTGCTGCTGACTCCCCAAGTCACCTTTGTCACCCTCGGTTTGCTGAGCTCTGTGCTATTAGATCGCATCTGTTCACTCTGATCGTTGGCTTACGGTGAAGCGTTGCCTCGCGCCTGTGCTTCCAAGCAGCTGAAGTTCATCTGATGTGAATAATTCACCAATCCCAGTCATGACTGATCTGTGGAAACCAGCAGAGTCTCAAGTCCTTAGAATGTTTTCTTTCCACAGAAGAATGACTTGTGAGCCTTCCTGAGGAGAAGCTGTATGTTCTGAGAATTTCACTTCACCTGAAAGATATAGAACCTCATTATTGCCATTTCTAATGCTATGAAAAGTAGCACACACTCATTTATTATGTGACTTTCTAATTGTTTTGCAAAATCATAGAGGGTTTAAAAACTGTATGGTAGAATTTGGTATTGAGCAGAAGGGGGGTTATTAGTTTGGGGGCTGGGGTCTTCTCTTCCAACCCAACTCTATTGCTACATGAGACACACTGATTAATGCCAGCTCTTTCTCTCATAAAAGTCAGTCTAGCTTTGGGATGTCCCAGTGGCACTGCAGGCAACCAGAGCTGGCTGCTCAAGTTGGCCCCGCAGTATGCCCTTTCCTGTCCTGAGCTGAGCCTTTTATTTCCTTTCCATCCTGTGAATGACATGTTAGAGGGGAAAGTAATTGTTGGCTCGGAGGACAGCGAGTCCATTCTGAGAGCACACTGCTGCGCCCCTGCCAGGTGAGCACCTCTGGGCTCTGCGGTTGAGCCCTGGGTTAGAGTAGGTCTTTGAGGAGGTGGAGCTGGGTACTCTGGGAGCTTTTCTTCTCCTGTCAGTGGGGCCTTGGCTTCTCTTTCGCAGTGTAGAACAAGCATCACTTGTGATAAATAGTATAGTGCGTCGTAACAAAATGTTAATGTTCTAACTGTATTTTGAAACTCATTTTGGTAAAAAATAGAGCAATTTGCATTTCTCTCTTCTCATTTGTAAGTCCCGTGCTTTCTAATGGTCTCAGATCGGCTCTCCGTTTTAAGAGGCAGCACCTATTAAAGGCTGTGAATTGAGTGGATGTGGTTAGCAAATTCACAAGGGGGTCTTTAGACAGAAAGAAAAGCTCACCCATCTTAACGCAACTCCCACCGACCCAAAGCTGTGATTCCACTTCCTGTTTAACGATGCTTTTGTTTATACCTTTTATGCTTACTTTTTGCTTTACTGGAATTGATTTTTTTTACTCCTTTCATCTCTGCTGCTGGGAGACAGATGGATGGGTCTTTGTGAACAAATTCAGCATGTCGAGTGACTGGCCAGGGCGGCATTTCTCTATCTGGCTATCTGTGCTTACTACCTTTATTTTCTATTATCATTACTTAGTAGAAGTACACTGAAGGATATGTGTTAATTTTGCCCTTTGGAATATTAATTATGAAAGGAAAATTTGATGCTGCTTTTAATTTCATATTCTCTTTGAGTCATCCAAGATGATAGCAAGCAACATACAAATGGTCTCCCTCACTGACTTAAGTGACAACATTACAGGGAAACAACCAGAATATTTGCTCCCTGGAGAAATGGCTGAGTAGTTAATTAGCCGGGCTTTCTATTTGTCTGGATAAAGCATGATTTCTATTTTTTATTATCCTTTACAAAGAGATTCTATTTTATTAATGGCAAGGGGACCCAGAGGTTGCAGTGCATTATTATAATTTAATGTTCCCAAGCATCATTAATGACAGCTTGTCAAATGGTTCACCTCATGCTTCTTCAGGCACTAAAAGGATTATACCCTACAACAATGGCACTTTCTCTGCATTCCAGATTTAAAGACTGAGAACAGCTGTATGCAAACTCATAGTTATAGAGTATATTTAGCATTGGAGTGGATCTTCAACGTTACCTACTCTGGCCCCTTTACTTTATTGTTCAAAATGAGAAAACTGCTCCAGAGAGACACCAGTGACAGATCCCAGGCCCAGGCCTGAGTCTCTGCAGTCCTCCTTTTGTACTGTCTTCCCAGCAGATTGGAGGCATTTTTGTGTGTGCATCACCAGGACCATTTGCGGATATCTGATCCTTTGCCCATCTATGGGATTTAATTTACAAAGTAATTTCCCAAATGTTTTCTGATTTGCCCTTTATTGTAGCTGCACTTAATGGACAAAGGAGACTGAAGCATCCCTGTATTTCAGCCGAGCACAGCCCTTTTGCTGATTGCCCCAGGGCACTCACCTCATTTACACACCTTCCCTGTTGTAAAAGGGATTAGTGAAACCAAACTCACAGATATGACCTGAGAAGCAAATGAGATTGAATGCATAATGCCATTGAGGTGTGACAGAAGGTTCTTGTTAATTGTGTAATAGGCTGAATTCTAAGGCTGCAGATCCCCCAACCCATGTGCTCCTCTGAATGATTTCCTTCCGAGTGTGGGCAGGGTTTGTGAGGAGCTAGGGGCCACCCCTCACCCATGAGACACTGTCTGGATGGAAGGGGCTGCACAGGTGGAGTTGGGGTTCAATCAGGTAACTTAAGCAAGATCATCCTGGGTGCTACAGCCTAGAAGGAGCCCTTCCTAGAGTGAGGACCTTGAAGACGTGAATGGCCATGTGTGTAGGACCCTGTGACCAGAACCGAGCGCGGTGTCCAGAAGCTGCAGTGGGAGCCAGCAGTCACTCAGCGTGAAAGAGGGGCTGTAATCCCACAGCTGCTGGGAACTCTGCCAACCCCAGGACCTTTGAGAGGACCCCACATCTCAGGGAAGATCAGAGATCCAGAAAACACTGATTTTAGCCCAGCAAAGCCCTGAGCAGAGAACCCTGCCATGGCCTGCCCAGATTTCTGTTCCACAGAAACTTGAGACAATAAACTTGTGGTGATTTGTTCCATGGCCATAGAAAACTAATACGAATAATAATTATTGTTAGCACAAATAACTATTGCTTGTGATGATGATGAACAAGATGGTAATAATGTTAATAGTAAAATTAGAAATTAAAGTCCAAGATTTAATTCACTTTTGCTTATGCTACAGATTGCATTTTATGACTAGAACTGTGCTACTTCTAGCCACAAGGTAGTGGGAATCCTAAGCTGTCAGCTGTCTGAATAATCGGGGAAAATCTCTGCTAGGGAGAAAGGAAGGGAGCATGGATTTTAGGTATCTAGCTAGATGTTTCCCACTCCTTCCTCACTGGATTGTTAAAAAGAGTAACTAGCTGGCCTCTTGGCACACACCTGCAATCCCAGCTAGTCAAGGAGGATTATGAATTTAAAGCCAGATTGGCAAATTAGTAAGATCTTTTCTCAAAACAAAACAAAACAAAACAAAACAAAGCATTGTTTCCCAAGCACAATTAACACTGGATGGTCGTGTTCCTCAAACTTGGATAGGAAACCTTTGGCAGTGGCATTTGGCACTGACTTGAGAGAAAAGCGAGAATAATGACAGCCTGTAAGTTGCTTGAAATGGGATCACAGTGGTCACCTGCAGTTGAGGTATGGGCTCGGGTTATGGCTGCGGGCACAGGGGACACCCAAGGGCAAGGCTGGTAATGAAGTTAAGTTGGCATGTCATTTGAGCCTAGTGACTGTCTTATGAGGAGGTGAGGAAAACAGAGGGACAGTGTTTGTGGAGGTGAGTGTCCCAGGCCCAGGGATGAACTGCAGTGCTGCAAGCGGTGATGGGTGAGGCCTGCCCCTGGGCTGTGGTAGAAGGTGGTTCTCTTACCTAGCATCCCCTGGACAGGATTACCTTGAATTCTTGAATTCAAGAATTCATGAATTCTTATGTCATCACTTCCTGTGAGTACAGATGTCCGCCACAGGAGCCAGGAAGGTAAAAATCTCTCATTCCTCATGCACAGCTCCAGTGAGGTCTGTACCCTCAGGGCTCCCTAAGAGGTTGAAGTGGCCATGTGCAGTGCAGGCCAGTAAAGTGGCTGCACAGGGAGCTGGAGTCAGCGCCACAGTTTTCTTCACATGCTTTTCGTTGCTCCCAGAATGACTATGAGCATCTGAAGCTGGAGGAGACAGTTTCTGTCTACTTTATTTCATATCCCATTTGTGTAGCCCAGCAGGTGTCACGTGAAAGGTGTTATACTAACTTTTGGACTGAATAATTACTACTAACTTTGAGGAAGGCTAGGAAGAAAAACAAATGGCATTGCTTCCAAGGAGGTGTGTGTGTGTGTGTGTGTGTGTGTGTGTGTGTGGTTGTGTCTGTACAGGTAGGCTTGGATGCAAGGGACCCATCATCCTGGATTTCTAGGTAACAATCTCATTTTTCTTGAGTATTCCTAAAAGTGAAATATCATCTCTTCCCATAAACACATAGTGTTTCCCACTGTTATGGTTTGTGTGTAGGTGTCCCCCCAAAGCCTCATGCAGTCAGGGGGCAGCTTCTGGAATTTGTGATTGATTATTGTGAGAATGGGTGTTGCGCCTCCCCTGGGGCAGGTAATTTGTATTTCAATGTAAGGGAGGAAGAGAAGTTAGCTGCTTGAGCTGCTGCTGCTCCTCCCTTCACTCTTGCTCTTTGCCACCACCATGAAATGTTTTCTGCCTTGTGCCTCTCTGCCTTGGAGCCAGCTGAATATGGACTGAAACCTCCAGTAACTGTAAGCTAAATAAACCTTTCTTGTCGGGTATCTGTCCCAGCACCGAGAGAAGAGTAAGTAATACACCCACCAGGATGAAAGTAAAATGAAATAGAAAGGTTCTGCCATTAGCACACAGGGAAGTCTTGCGGTCACTTTTGCTAACGTGCCCACACATGCGGTCAGCAGGTCACATCCTGACCACCTGTGGTGAGCTGCCACTGTGGACACTGGCAACCCCTTGGGTGTGCAAGGGTTGCAAAGAATCCTGCTGAGCCCCTACTGGGTGCTGGGGAGCCCAGAGCCTGGGGTGTCCCTTATGAGTGTGAGTACACATACTCACACTCAGCTTCCGCATGCCAATTCTGGGCCACAGATGCAGTGGGAGCAGAGAACACAGGTCTGGGGCGGGGTGGCACTTCTGAGCCCACTGAAATTCTACAATTCTACAGGTACAGAGATCCACTTACTTCAAGATGAGATTTAAGTTGAAAGTAGAGCTAGATACAGGACTTCTTTCAGTATCAAAGTGAAGAGAATTTGCCATTATTTTAGGGTTATGAAGACCTGGATCTCAGAAACGCTCCATGTTTGATGGGATAACTAAACCACATTTCTGTTTCTTTAAACAGAATGTGTGTAAGTCTGATCTGAAAGGCCTAGCTGTGTGAAAATTTGACCTGTTTGTGTTCACTGTATAACCAGACTCTGTCTGCTTGTAAATCCCATCATAAGAAATGTCTAAAATTTCTAAGGAAAAAAGTGCTGAAATTAAGATTCTTTCCAAAGTGTGTTTTTACATAAAACCAGACTGCCCTGCATGCGCGTTCTCATCCAAATGATTCCCAAATGTGTATGAAATCCACCGCAGAATTGGAGGACTATTAGACAGTTTTATTTCTACCTCATAAAAATATTTCAAAACCTGTGGGAGTTTTATGAAACCAGTGCTCATCAATCCATATCAGTCCCAATTTAGGGGCCCCTGAGACACATCTCAGAGCAATTAGGGTTGTTAATTTTGAAGCAAACCATCACAGAGTGTATGCTTCATTATCTGCATGTGATAGATTATCTAAACCCGGTCTCCTCCAAATTCTTTCTGTATTTGTGGGTCCGTGTGTGTGTGCCTGTGTGTGAGTGTGAGCATGGTAAGCACTATTTAAAATCAAGACTGATACATACATGTTTCAAATGTAAAAGTTTAAAGCTCCGCTAAAAGTATTGGTCAGTACCTCCTCTCCTGCCTGCTGCTTCTCCTTGTAGGAGCGAGTCTGTGGCCTGAGCTGCCACTCAGCTGCCACACATGGCATTCTTGAAAGTCTGCCTCAAAATCTCTCTTTGCTCAGATATTCTCTTCTTCTGATGCCAGTATTTTCTTTTCTGTTTCCAGAAACATGTTTGTATGTGTTTTTTAAACTATAGGTGAGCTACACTTGGCTCCTCTATTCTGCCCCTCCAGGGCTCCTCTCCCAGCCCTGCCCACCTCAGTGTCACCTACCCGAGGGGTCTGGACTAGCACAGCCCTGGGAGGGTCATGAGGAATGTGCAGCATGCAGCCTCAGGAGCAGAGTGGCAAGGGGGGGAATGCCTGCACAACGCAGAGCCGGCTCATTGTGTCAGTCCCCTCCCTCCAAGTCTGACTTCTGCAGAAGGATTCTTAGTAGTTCCTTTCTGATTTTTCTTAAGACAAGGTCTCACTATGTAGTCCAGGCAGGCCTTGAACTCACAGTGATCCTCCTGTCTTAGCCCCTTACATGCTGGGATTGTGGGTGTGCAGCATCCTGCCTGGCCCTTAGTTCCTTTTTCTTCTTTTTCTTGGTATTAGAAATTGAGCCCAGGGGCTTCATCCTGAGCAACATCTCTATCCTCTTTTTTACAAACCTTTTTCTGAGATAGGTCTTCACTAAGTTGCTAGATTGCCCGAGATGGGCTCAGACTTTCAATCCTACTACATCAGCCTCTCAGAGTGCTAGAATTATAGGTGTGCACTGCCACACCTGGCCCGGATAGGTCCTTCTTAGACTCACTTGGTTTATTTAGTGGAAGCCATACTCCCCTAGCTCTTCCTCTCCCACTTTTGGTCCACAACTACAACAGCATAGGTACACCTGGTGACATCGCAGCCCTCAATACATTCCAGGACACATATAACTCACGTGTTTATGGTAGTGCTGGGGTAGATAGCATAGTACGTGCCTTTCTGAGGAGATGTGGTATTGGATGATGGTAGCCAGTAGCTGCATTATGGGTCTATATATGTACTACACGGTAACTGATATCATATATATTTATTATATGGTATCTGGTATTGTAGATAATTGAAGAGGGTAAATAGACATTTCCTTCTCTGTGAGGGGGCGATAGGTATGTGGCAGGAGGATAAAATCCCAGGCTGCTGGCTTAGGCTGTCTCCTCCTCCACAGGAGCCGTGGAGCACGCAGCACATCCCAGCACTGTTTTCGGCCTTCTGCGGCCTCCTGGTTGCACTGTCGTACCATCTGAGCAGGCAGAGCAGTGACCCATCTGTGCTCCTGTGAGTACCCTGTCTTCCCTCTTGTCCATTCCTGCAGTGGTAGCTGCTCCCTGAAGAGGGCAGCCTGGCGTTTGGCACCCACGGCTATCAATGCTGTTCCATGAGCTGGTCACTCACCACTAGTGGCATTTGGCCAAGAGCTCTGAGGGAATGTCCAGCTCAGGGGTCCTCTGGGTGCGCTGAGTCCTGTCTCCTTGTGGAGACCAGATGTTCACCTCTGAAAGGAGGTTGATATTTTACTTCCCTGATTTTTGTTCTATTTGCTTTAATTGCAGTTATGTGTTAGAGTTTCAAAATGCATTAATATAATCTTCAGTCCCTTGAAAGTGTAAATATATACTCAGGGACTAGAAGTCCTTCACAGTGTCAAAGTGAGTTTCAGATGTTGCTGGCACGTCTCAGGCAATGTGTCCAGACTTGCTCAAGATTGTGACTTAAGATAACTCTGTCTGGAGCTGGAGGCACTGCCTTGTTATGATGCAAGGATGCTTGTTAAGATGAAAGGCACAGGAAAAATTAGACATGGTTTGCACAGCTTTTAGTGTCAAATGTGTCACTCGTGCATTGCTTCCTGCTGGTGCTTTTTGTGGGGAGGGAGCCTAGGGGGCTGCAGAAGTAAGAGGACACCCTGCTCCTGACAGTCGGGACACCTGTATCCCTAAGCTACTAGACTGATGTCATTATGATGCAGCTTAAAGATCCAGCCTGCTCTTCAGAAGCTTGCCTGCGTACCACTTGTTTCTGCAAAGTTTGGAATGGAGAGAGCGCTTACTTCGGTTGTTTGTGGGTCTGGGATCTACTGTCTCAGGCATGTATTTTTAAAATTAAAGCCTGCATGTTTTTCTACTTTTAGGTCCTTTATTCAGTGCAGGTTGTTGCCTAAATTTTTACATCAGAGCTTGGAAGAGTCGGCCACAGACCCTCTCCCTCAGAAGATGAAGAATTCGGTGGTGAGACCCTGATATTTGCTACTCAGTTCCTGTGAGAGGAACTCCCTTGTCAGCTGAGCTCGTATTCTTGGGGCTGTCGATAGATGGGCATGAGATGGGTGGGGCACAGGCTGTGGCCCAGATGTGGCACACAGACCACTGAGCTGCCAGTGAAGTGCAGACCTTTGGCGCATCTGAAAGGCAGGTGCTGCACACACAGGACATGACCTCCTTGGCCCTTAAGTGGTGGTACCTTGTCTGAATATTACGACACACAGTGGGCAGTTCTGCCCACTGCTGGCCCCCATCAGCTGGTGAGCTCAAACAAATGAAAGCTTGCTGTGTAAACATTCAGCCCACCTGTGTTCCTGATGCATCCTACGCAAAGCTCCTCTCCATTCAGCAACAGCCTTACAAGGGCTTGGAATGCCCTTTCCAGAACTTTTGACTCAAGGTTGATGTGTGTGTAACCCTTGTTAGAACCTTTGGGCTTTAAATGTCAGTGGTACTGCAGGGACAGGAGTGACCACAGTGACTGGAACACATATTGGCTGTGTGACTCTTCAGGCTGAGGACTTTTCCAGGAAAATGGCTTGGGGCTGTTTGAAACATTCTTTGAGCACAGATACCTTTGGCATCAACTTTCATTAGCACTTTGCAAAGAGGTGCTCATTGGTTTTGTAAGTTCCTGTGTATTATGGACCCTGGAGCAGTCTGATGTCTTCAGCTGATGCTTTTCTGTGTGGTTTAGGAATGACAGATAAAAGCCAGTGATCTGCTGGCTGCATCTTCTTGCAGCCAGGAACGGTGTCTCCAGGTGTTGTCCTCAGAGCCAGTGTGTGGCTCACTGCAGGCACTCAGCATATCCATCGAGTTCACCCTGAGGAATTAGCCCCTTTCAAGGCAGTGTACAGGATTGGTAGCCAACATGATCATATTTTTAAAAACACAGCCTTAGCCCTGAACACCGTTGAATATGGTTACAATTCAAGTTAAAGCTTTCAGGTTTGTCACCATAAGGGAATCAAGGGACATATCAAATAAACAAATACATTGTTGATTGGTTTAAAACTTAAAAAAGAGACATATCAACTAATACAAAGAAGCGTGTGCTCATGAGTTTTTAATACAAAGAAGGGTGTGCTCATGTATTTTTAAAGCAGAGACACATATAAAAGCAAGATTGAAGGTGAAGGTGCTGGAGATGACCAGGTGCCAGATAGGGAAGAAAAAGACATTGCCATTCATACATAGCACCCATGGTCTACCTGCTGCTGATATTTGTACCAGGAGGCTTTGGTGGGCATATCAAACTGACATCCTCAGATCCGTTTCTGTAAAAGGATATAGTGGCCCCAGTGTCTCCCCATGGACATCTGAGAAGAGCTGTGCCTTTCTTCCCCCACAACTTCCTTGACTTTATGACTAATGGAGATGCCTTTCCACTGGCTGACTTATTGCAGTAAAAATAAGGTATGAATTTCAAATAAATATGACAAGAAAGTCGCCTAGTAGACACTGACTTCATTTTATTGGTGTAATTAGACGTGATGGGTTAGGCGTCAGCTTTCCTGGTTTCCTTATCTTTTGAAACGCTTTGTGCAGTGTGGAGCATTGCTTGTTAGGTGCTCTAATAGGATGGCTGTGTTCGTTCTCTGAAGAGTCTCTGATCTAATTATAATATTTTAATGGGGATATTCAGCTTTTACAGGTTGATATATTACACCTTTTGTACCACAGAGCAAGTACAAAATTATGCTCTTTGTTCTCTCTTATGGTGCTTTTCTGTCTGACTCTCTTTATTTCCTGTCTGTCTGTCTCTTTCCCTAATTTTTGATTTGTATGCGAAAGCCCTGAGATGCCTCCTTACATGGCAGTTTTCTAGCCCTGCTTCTGCCTTTTGAATTTCAAGGCCAGAGTAGAGCCTGGAGACCTATATTCTGACCAGAATACCCTTCTTGGGCTTCTGCCCAGGATGCCCACAGACTCCAGAAATGATCTCAAAGAGAAATGAACTCCTTACCTTGCACATTTTCACACAACGCATAAGGGTGTGTACACACAAAGTTCATAACCAACACTCCACGATTAGGAGGGCAGAAGCTTTCTCCCATGTGTGCCTCTGTCCTTTTACATCTGCCCTGTCCATGTGGCCTGTCAGTTTTCACCCTCCTTCTGTCATCTTCATCTGGGCCAACATTCTGCATCATGGCTGTATCAATCACTTCCATTCTATCTGTTTAATTTCGCTGCTGGAAACTGAAACTTTTAAAACCAAGATCTCCTAAATTTTTATGTATAAAATCCAAACAGCTTCTACTAGACTATTGGTTGTAAAATCTAGATTTCCCAGGTCACACTCCAAACCTTCTGCATTTGGAGTGCTGGAACTGGACAAATGCCATAGTATGTTGGAAAGGTTTAGTACACTAGGACAGATATGGTTTTTGGTTAAACACACGTCAACTTACCATTAAAATAGAGAGCAAAGTATTAACATCACTGAATATTGCTTTACAAGTTTTGGCCAGTGTATGACAGGAAAGAAGAAAAAAAGGTGGATTATATTATTCTATGTAAATAGAATGCACAGAAAAACTTACTAAAATCAATAATGACTAATGAGAAGATTTATAAATAGCATGAGAGAAAATTTAGAAAACCAAGAATATTTTAACATGCCAGAAATAATTTAGAAAACAGGATCCAACTCACAATGCAACAAATACAGGAACTGTTGGGGGAGTGATTTTAATAAGCAGTGTCCTGAATAAAGGAAATGGCAGCGTCTATGTAAATGTAAATGAAGCCTTCGATGAGTGGCCATGAATAGATCTCGCCTGATTTTGAACAGGAAGGCTGAGATTTATAAAATGCCAACTCTTTTAAAATGAAAGTATATGTTTAATGTTGTTCAAAACAGTTCCAAAGGAATTAAATTCAGAGTGTTAGAAAGAGATTCTAAAGTTCATATAGAAAAATAGCTTTTCATAGTTTAAAACTTGAAAGGAAGGAATAAGAAAAGGGAACTTAGCACTTTGAATTAAGAGTGTTATAAAGACTGAATAATAAAAGAAAACTAGGAGACACATCCAAGATTAAAGAATGGGATTAGTGGATCAGAGAAACACAGCAAGGAGACAAGTTATTTATATGAATGTATTATGTGAAAATTAAATGTCACAATCAAGAATTGATTATTTAATGTATGGTGCTTAGCAGTGGGAGAGAAAAGAGAATTTTATGTGTTAATCCCTCAGCAGATACCTGTGTAAATCAGAGAGGGATTAAAGAGTTTTTAGAAAACAAAAGGGAGAGAGAGTGGACAAGAAATCAAACAAGACCTTTCCATTTCTGTGACCTTATGGCAGATCAATTATCATAACCAAACTCTCTGCTGATTAAAAGCAAAAAAAAAAAAAAATCTGATTAGAAGAACAAAAAGTCCATCTTAAATGAGGAAGAAAAAAAAAAACCCTGACAAAACAGTAAGAAGCTGTCAGGCAAGAATGTGAAGCAACAGGGACCCTAGAGGAAGGGGGCTGGGAGCTCCCACAGAGTCCATGCAAGAACGCAGGGAGGTCCCAGAGCCTGGGCCATGGGTTCAGCTCTCCAACTGTAGAGAGCACAAGCTAAAGCTCAGGCCTGCCCAGGCACTGTGTCTAGGGCCAGGCCAGTCGTCCTCAGGATGGAACACTGCACAGCCACGCTCTCGAGGTGAGGTCTGGCTCTAAGATGCCAGCCCCATGGCCTCAGTGCAAGTGTGGAGGGAGCCTGCCTTGGGGCTGACATCAGGGCAGTGAGGAGGGAGAGCACACAGCAGACAAGCACCATGGGACTGCCTGGCACCAAGGACAGTGAGCTGGTACCACACAGGCCATTAACAAACAAGCTCACATCCTAAGAACGATAGACAGAAAGCACCCAGGTCAAGATGAAGCATGCGAGCTTGAAGCATGCAGTTGTTTGACACTATGTCAAGTTTTGGTAAGAAACTCACTGCCAAGCTGGAATTCTATATCCAGTAAAAGTAAATATCATGACTAGGATAAAAGAAAAGCCTTGTAAGAAAATAAGAGCTGAGAGAGCCTCTCTGTAAATTTAATTCTGAAAGATAGTTTTCAACAGAAAGCAAGCTTGGATAGATGATCTGATTTGCCAGAATGAATAAGGAGAAGAGCCAAAAGGTACAGTTGTGAATCTAGCTACATATTCACTGCACAAACTGTAGTGACAGTGTGCCGTTGGCTTAAATTAGTGCAATCACTATGGAAATCAGTGTAGCAGCTGCTCCAAAAACTAAAGCTAGACCTACCGCTTGATCCAGCTATACCACACTGTGTACACCTGAAAAAAGGTCTGCACGCTGTGGGAGTTCCCACAGACCTGTGCTTACTGCAGCGCGATTCCCAGCAGAAGACACGGAAACACCACTTGGCACACTTTGCTGCATCCCTTATTTTCTTTCTCA
The DNA here is from genome assembly GCA_004027915.1 of Capromys pilorides. NCBI lineage: Eukaryota > Metazoa > Chordata > Mammalia > Rodentia > Capromyidae > Capromys > Capromys pilorides. Next base: position 33,488 of record PVKN010000715.1, on the reverse strand, counting down.
CTGATCAGTTGATGGACACCTAGACTGTTGCCATATCTGTAACAGGGGCTACGATTCTGGTCTAAAGAACAAAATCATATCATTTTCAGGAAAATTGCGTGGAACTGAAGATCATTGTGTTAAGCAAAATAAACCAGACTCAGAAAGTCCAGTGTCACCTAGTTTCTCTCCTATGCAGCATCGAAATAAAGATGACTTAAAACTGATGGGAGACTATTAGAGAAGAGGAATAAAATCAGGGGCGGGGAAGAGGAAAGAGTGGGTCCTGGGGGAGGCGCGGAGGAAGCCACCATCCTGTGCCGCATGCACACCCCGCTACGCCGCACTGGAAGCTGTTACCCTGTGTAGTAACAAAGAAGTGAAATAGCCCTGAAGATATAGGATTGCAACAGCATGCAGGTTGGAGAGGAAGTGATGCAGAATCTGAATACATAGATTCTTAGTAATTTCTGGGAGAAAAATGAAAATACTGGTTAATTTGACAGACAGGCTTGCATGTCAGAATGTCTGCTTCAACTATTAAAGGAACAGAGACAGCGTGTAGCTTTCATCTCCATACAGAAGGAAAAAGATGATTAAAAAGTACATGTTATTTGTCAATAGCAAAACAGTGTTGCACTCCCATGTCTGGGTGTACTTTTAAAAGCCATTTCCCAGCAGGTTATAAAACTAAATATGAGAAAATAGATCCTGAGAACATGGAGAATCCTTTATTATAGAGGATCTTTATGATAAAAATTCAAATTCATTATGAGTCTTCAAATTTATAAATGATGACTTTACCTTTGATTTATCACTTGAAATCATACAGAAGAGAGATTTAAAAAAAGAAGCAAGCCTCAGAAAGGGAAACATGTGCGACCCCTGGGCTGCACAGCCACTAGCAAGGCTTTGGCAGGACTATGGGGCAGCGGGGACACACATGCCATCCCCAGGACACACATGCCATCCCCAGGACACACATGCCACCCCCAGGACACACGCTCCACCCTCAGGAATGTGGAGCAGCTACTTTAGAAAACAGTTGGACACTTCTTAGAAAGTTCAGCCTCAGGGCTGGCAAGATAGCTCAGCAGACAAATCCCCTGCTTAGGCAAGTGCAGGGACTCGGATTTGGTCCCCAGCACCACATGTCACTGTGGCCCCACCCCGGAGCATACTGAGCCAGCCACAGAGACTGGGCATGGTGGTGCACACCTGTAATCCTAGTGCTGGGGAGGCTGAAAACAGGAGGATCACTGTGAGTCTAAGTGTGTCATGAGACCCTGTACCAAATATATAAAAAAAAGAGTTCAGCCGGCCAGATCACCCAGTCACTCTACTTGTAGGTATTTACACAAGGAAAAGGAAAGCACATGTACAGGAGCATGTCCATTAATATTTGTAGCAGCTTTATTTATGATGATAAAACTGGGAATAAACCTAAATGTCTATCTGCAGGTGGACACAGTGGTATGTCCATATAAAGGACTACACAGCAATGAATAGGGTTGAACTGTTGATACAGACATCGATAAATCTCAGAACACTTATGCTGAATGAAAGTAGCCATGCCCTAAAAGAGAACCCATTCTGTGATCTTTTTCGTATGACATTTTAGAAAATGAAAACAAGCTGTAGTGATAGAGCAGATAAGTGGCCCCAGAAAGATGGAGTACAGAGAGGAATGGATTAGGCCGGGGCTGGAGAGGAGACCCTGGGGCATGATGGACATGTTAAATTTTCTTAATTGTGGTCATGGTTTTGTGGAGCTGTGTGTGTGTCAACTCATCAAACTATGCATCTTAAATACACGAGTGTTTATGTCAATTATATCAGAGGTGTTTAACATTTATAAAATGGAAAGGAAATGAAAGGAAAGAACACGTAACCAAGAGAGAAAGGCTGTGGTGATGGCTTGGGTGGATTTATGAGGGACACTGACAGAGTGGATATCCAACATATTATTCAACTATGAAAAAAATCACCAGCAATTGGAGTTATATCAAATTTAGAAAGGTTCCCCCTCCCATACTCTATGCCCACCATGTTGCCTTTAACCGGGAGACTGGCCTGTTGCAGTTGCCACAATTTGAAATTAAAATATTTGAGAAAATGTTACTCTTCCTTTTTGATGAACATTAGTCATTTTTACATGGCATAAAGCCTTTCCAATGAAAAATTAAAATGTTTCTGTAGTCTGAGGATGCAGTGAAGTAAGGAATTTTGTCCCGGGGGTGGCCTGATCTTTTGTGAGTGTTTGAAATGAAAACAGTACCTGGATTTTGATCTTTACTGATCATCATATTTTGATGAAAAAAAGTCTGATCCCAAACAATTTGTGGACTCTGAATTTAAAACCAGTGATTTTTCATGCTGTAAAGTCAGATCACCTAAGATAAGATCTAAATCTAAAATAAGAAATCTCAACTAGAAAATCTATACTAAGATCTCAAACTTGGATTCTTTTTGTACTCAGTCCTTGTACCTGAGTGATGAACTTTGGAGAAGAAATTCGGTGCAATGTTAGCGGGTAACTGGTGAATCAGTGGGAAGAGCAGGTCTCTCCACAGAGCGATGAACTCGTCCAAGCTGGCGTGTGGACCATTTCATCACCCACAGGCGGTCGGGACCATCGCTGCTCTGCGTAATGTGTCCCTGGCTTCTTCCAGGCCCCTGCTGTTATTATGGGTATTAAGCCAGCCACATAGCATACTGAAACTGCATGTTTTAATTTTTAAAAACCAAGAAAATAAAAAATTGGGAAATATATATATCTGGTGTACGATTTTCTGGGGGATAACACCCGAAAGAACTACTTAAGAAGGGTGATTCATTTTCAGCGGAAGAAGGGGAGGTATGAGCTTCCTGGCTTCAGAATTTCCAGAAAACAGTATGACCCCTTACAATAATTGCGTGTTGTAGCTAATCTGCTTTTACTGAAGGCAGAGAATTGATGGTCACCTGTGTCCCTTTTAGATCTGCCAGGCAGCAGTGTTATGTCCCCAGGCCACGGCATTGATCTGCTTTCCTGGCAGATGTGACTCTAATTTTGCTTTTTTTCCCCAAGTCCTTCTTAGGCTACAGTTTTGTGTAGTGGAAAATACTTTGTAAGTTACAGGGCATTGCACTGTCTGCGGATGCTCTGTGTGCATCCTGAACATGTATTTTAATAATTTGGAAGTGGCCTCTTGTCACACTCAGTGGAGAACTAAAATGTAAAATCTGGTCTAGTGTGAAATGTAGGAAATGTGCAAGAGACTTCTGTTTGGTGTTCCTAGGCTGTGGGCACACCAAAGCCTAAGCCTGAGCCCAAAGAGACGCTGCTTGTCAGGCCTTGCTTGGTCAGATCTTGTAGGTCCAGGTCCCCCTGGGGAGCATTCTCGGCCTACCACCGTGTGACAGCACACCTGCCTTCTGGGGTTAGCACTTATCTCCCAGAGTAGATTTCCTTTCCCCTCTGCCTCAGTCTCCCTGAATCCCAGCTGGTGAAAGCATGGGTGATTGGTGTGCCCTGGAGCCCATGACAGGCTGGAAGAGCCATGTGTGGAGGGCCGGTGTTCTGCTGTAGAATTCACCCTGTGACACAGGGTCACTGAGAGAAGTGGAAAGTAGCTGTCTCACTCTTCTCTTTGCAGAAAGACACCCTGAGATCAGATCTTGTCGTCTGTTCCGTGGTCGCTGTTCTTTCCTTTGCTGTCAGTGCGAGCACTGTGTTCCTGTCGCTGAGAGTACGTGTCTCTGGGGCTGTGTTTCTCACCTCCTCATTGTCTTCTCGGTGACTGGGCTGCTGTGGGGCTGTGGGGCATGGTAGACCAGCCAGGGAGTGGAGACCGAGTGCCAGGTGTGGGCTGAGGAACGGTGTCCACACGTCTCAGATGTCTCCACCAGCTGGACAGATGCTGACTGCACAAGAGTGATGGCACACCCCCAGGAGCTCTGTTGGCGGTGGAAAGACTGGCTAGCAGAACACCTCTGTGAACCCCAATGTTACTGTTATGGGGGGGCAGAGCCCCCCACATAACAGAGCATTGTTTGCAGTGAAGAGACCAAAGGCGGAGGACCCCCTGGGGTTTCTGAGTTGTGGCATATATGAGTCTCTGTCTCTACACAAAAGTATGGGACACTGATGATCTCTCCTTTCTATGGGGGAGAAGCCTATTAGCTAAATTTGTCATTCCCGTTTTTATAAGAAATGTAAATATGTATTCCAGTGGGCAGAATTCTCCCAGTCTGTGCTTCCACAAGCCAGTTTCCCACTGCTGAGAGGTTCTCAGTATGGGAATCTTGTTATCATATATAGGAAAAATGTTCAGAGTCTGACTGCTCTTTAAAGAGTGGTGTGATGCTCACTGGTAATCCCAGAGCAGGGGGATGCTGAAGCAGGAGGATTGCAAGCAGAGTTGAGCCTTGGCAGCTTAGAGACCTGTGAGACCCTGTCTCAAAAAATCCAGTCTGAGGCTGTAGCTCAGTACAAAGCCCTGGTTCAGTCCCTGGTACTGGCAAGGGGGTGGGGCAGTGGTGCTGCACATTATCTGTGGGTGTCCCTCCCCAGCTACGTAATGAGATGTCACCCTTTTCTCTTGTAGCCGTTTCTCAGTGTGGTGCTGTTCACCCTGGCCGGCATCGTGGGCCTCCTCACTCACCACCTGCTCCCTCAACTCCGTAAGCACCACCCCTGGATGTGGGTCTCTCACCCTGTGCTAAAGAGCAAAGAGTATCAGCAGCGGGACGTGACAGGTCAGTAACACGGCGCTGTCCAGGAGAAGGGGGTGGCCCACTGTGACCTGGAGCATGTGCGCAGCAGCTTGCATAGTTGTGCCCTGGAAACAGTGGTTGACCCTGACCATGAGAAATGCAAATAAAAGAAAAGGAGGATGAGAGGTCACCTACTGTTCTGGGTGTCCTAGTCAGCCAGGGCAAGACAGCTGAAGGGGGTGAGTTAGAAGGTATTGCAGGAAAACTGATTTCTGTTGTTCAGATTGAAGGTTATGGCTCCAACTTACACTGACGGGCTTCAGAAGAGCATTGCCTACCTCCCTCCACACCTCACATGTTACTGGGGCTGGAGCGCAGACTGGCCCTTAGCTGCTAGGCCCTGGGCCCCTGGGCTCCCATAAGCTTCCTTGCTTCTTTTAGGTGATACTTGTATCTGTACTGAGCTGACTTTGCATTTCCTCTGAGGGCAGGAGTGTGGCAATTCTGATGGCTCCAGATCTCTGGGTGAGACATAAATTTCTTCTAGATAAGGAATCCCTTGGAAATTTCTTTGGCCTGAAGTTCTGCTCTGTGCTTCAGTAGATAAGAGATAGACTCACTTATTCCTGTTTTTAAGCATCAGTTACTGTTCACAGATGTATCCATGCTGTTTAGTGCTGCTGAGACTGCACAGGTTGATTGGTTGCTTGCTGTAACTTTTTGTTGTGATGAGAGTTATCAGGTTGTTTCAATGCCCAGGCACATGATCCATGAGGGCTCTGGTGTTATAGGCTTAGAGATGCTGCTGGAACATGATTCACAGCATGGGTGGATTAAGGTGATGTCTCAGTTACTCTTCTCGCATTGCTGGGACAAATACCTGACACTCAAAATGAGGGAAGGAAAGGTTTATTTAGCTCACAGTTACTGGAGGTTTCCGTCCATATTCAGCTGGCTCCAAGGCAGAGCAGCTCATGGCAGGGAACAACCTTTCACGGTAGCAGCTAAGAGCAAGAGCGCTAAGTGGGGAGGTAGCAGCAGCTCAAGTAGCTAACTTCTCTTCTCTCCTTATGCTGTAACGCAAATTACCTGCTCCCATGCAAGTGCAGCATCCATACCCACAGTAATCAATCACAAACTCCAGAAGCACTCCAAGACTGCAGGAGGCTTTGGGGGGCACCTAGACACAACATACACACCATAAAGGGGAGGAGGGAAGAATAATTTAAAAATAATAAAGAGACAAATAAGACACTGGAAATGCTTCCAAAATAGAGCGTGTCTTTGAGGTTCCTTTCTGGGTGGTAGCAAAAGCTGCCTCAGTGAGACGTAGCACAAGTGGAAAATGGGATTATTGGAGGAATAATTAGGCCTCAGAGGCCTGATGCTCACGTCGGGGAGAGGAGGATAGGAAGGGGAACCCGAGGTGCTCTGCTCATGGAATCTTATGATTCTTACCCCTGGAACAAGGCTCAGCTTAAAGATCAAGCTGGAAAGTATGTTTTTAATGTTCTGTACAATTTCTAGCACTACTTAAATCAAAATAATAATAATAATAATAATTATTATTATTATTATTATTATTATACAGAAGGAGAGATGACAGACTCCTAGTGAGTGCCATTTGTAATGAGACATTGCATAGGTCGCTTGGAGAGAAAGCCCTCCCCAACAGGTGTCCACTGAGGCGCTCACAAAGAACTAGTCCCTACACTGTTGGGGTCATGCTTGCCTTCCAGTTTTCAACGTAGGAAGCCTGAATTCTGGGAAAATCAATGGCATGTTTTGGGTTTATTACTTTGACATCATTGGTAAGTACTTAGTGGAGAGTTGAGGTAAGAAGCTTTAACTCTGAGAAGGGCATGTCTACGTGTTCTATACATAAATGTGTACTTGTCCTTTGGAATAGACTTATGCCCAGAACTTTCCTTGTATCTGTCTGTGTGCCTTCATTTTTGTGGCTTATTTATTTTAGTGATATTGGGGACTGAGCTGGGGACCTTCGTTCTGAGCTCCATCCCCAGTCCTGCCCTTTTTTTAATTTTAGGACTAGGTCATGCTAAGTTGCCAAGGCTAGGCTGGAACTTGTTTCCCTCTTGCCTCAGTTTCTCAGAGTGCTGGGATTACAGGCATCTGCCACCGTGCCCAGCTATACCTCCACCTTTGCACTGACCTGTACTCATGCTTACATTCACCCCTTTACCTGTGCCTATGTCCACACTTACACCCTGAACTGGACCCAGGCCTATGCCTTTACTTACAGGTATAATTATACCTTTAGCTCTCCCTTTCTTTGTACCTACCTAAGTACATGCCTTCAGTCAGGAAAGAGAACTCTCCCGGAGACATCTTGCTGGCTCACACAGGTTTGAGCACAAGTTTCATACGTGTCCCTCCCTGGCCATGTAAGCTGTCTACAAGCAGGCTACAGTACAGCTAACAACCACAGGTTTGGCAGATTTGGTACAGAAAGAAAAATAGATTCTATTTTAAAATTATGTGTGTTGGAAGGAAAACCCAAAAATCCAAATTCACAAAATATAAAATATGGATGTGTGAAGCGTTTTAAGGGTGCCATGCTGTGGCACCCTTGTCCTGAGCATCCGTCCTGGCCTCCTCTTCCCAGCCTCTTCCTTTTGGGGATTTCACTCACAACAAAGTCACACAGGAATCTCATGCTGTCCACAAGCCTCTGATGTGTAGGCTCTGCTTGGATCTTCTTTGCCACAGGAACACATAAACATTGCCTCTGAAAAAGACAGAAGAGTAGACAGGGTTAGGGAGTGCACACGGCTCCTGGCCACACCCTGAAAACAGACCCTTAGACTTCACCAGTGGCAGACTTTACTAATCAATTTCCATTAGCACATGTGCTGCCCTATCTCCATTTAATTCCATCTCACTGGTTTACATAAGTAGAGACAGAAGCCTAGAGAAGTTTCAAAATGTAACTTGGGTCCCACCGATATAGCCAGTGAGTGCCTAGAACCTGGTCCTGGTGTCCAGGCACAGTTCTTCTGCTGCCCATGCTGCCCTGAGTGTGGTGGGCAGAACAGGCATAATCTGAAGGTAGTTTTACCTCTCGGGCTGTTTGGCCGGCCTTAGCTACAGAGGAACCATGTGACTGCACTAGAGTAGGTCCTGTAATGTCTGCTTGCCATGTGCCAACGCTGATGTTACCAGGCTTCTCGCCCCATTTTGAAACAGACTCCCCACTATGAGTCTTGAGCATTCTTGTGGTTTCCCACCCACATGCCACACTTTCTCTCCCTTTTTTCTGTTCCCCTTGCTTGGAATGCAGCTCCTTCAGCTTCCCCAAACTAGCACCAAGCTACTCTAGGAGTCCTCTTGTAAGGATGCAAGCCCGCCTGGCTTCTCACTGTTCCCTGAGCCTGCCTCTGGTGCACTCCCCTGCCTGTGACTGCTGGTGTCTAAGAGCAAAGTGAGCTCCACAACCTGCACGGCTTGAGCTGGTCCTCCAGAGCTCAGGGCCATGCTGGTGCTGAGGCAGCCCTCAGGGGATACTTTGCCAGGCTGCCCTGGAGCAGCACCCACCTGCCTTTGTTCTCTGGGACACACCCTGAACTCTGGGCCTGTATTTCTATCTGGCTTACTTCCCCTTTCTGCGCATTTCCTGCGTCTACTTCGAGGTAGACTGTGGAGGTGCCAAATTAATTGTTAGGAAATTCACACTATGGTAAAATGGAACTAAGTACCACACCTGGAGCTGAAGACTATACAGTGCATCACAGTGTTTTTCATCTATCTAGCTCTCTATCTTAGAGACCTATCCCCTCCTGAGCCTGATGTACTTCCTCACCTGTACACTGTATTTGAGCTATAAGAACAGGATTCTATCACACATAGTAAAGCTGAACAGTTAAAGGAATCCTGGATCTGTGTCTACAGCTATCTGCACTTTTAAAACAAAATCTGCTGATTCACAGCAAAGACTAGGAATTTGGATTCTACTAAGACTGGTCACAGACAGCACCTTATTAATAAAGTAGAGAATTTTCTAGACTAAATGCTAGAGGAGCCCTGTATTATTAATTTTTTTTTTTTGGAACAGGACATATTTATTGGGGGAAAGAAAGCTTCTGTCTGAGAGAGGGACAGAAGGGGGCCCTGAGTGCGTTGCCAGAGCTCTGTATTTTTTAAAAATAAAGCGAATCTATTTTGCTGCAGACCAATGAGTTTATCAATTGACCTCTGTTGTAAAAGAATAAAACTTGGATCTTTTGAAATTCTGTTTTATTTAAGAATTTTACAAGTTAATAATATTATTTTAAAAAGGAAATAATGGGATTTGGTTACATTTTTACATAGTTTTACAAGATAAAATTTCCATGTTATGATATTAATGGGCTTTTAAAATTCATTGAAACAGAAGCGATCTGATTCGATGATTGTCCTCTTATCATGCATGTGGATTTTAGTGGAGTTATAAGAGAGAAAGAATCCATCATGGGAGTTCATTGTTTCCTTATTTGTTCTGTTCAGAAATGCTTATGACTGTACTATTCTGTCATCTCAAGATCAGTGATTTACCGCATGGTGCCATGCCCCAGAGCTGGTGGCACAGGAAAGGCCCTGGTATCTCAGAGCTATAATCTAGTAAAGCTATGTTCCTGCCACAGTGTGGGCAGTGTGGGACAGGGAACTGTACCCAGTCCTGCTGCAGATACAGAGAAGCAGAAAGCTTGGGCTCTACTGTGGTGCTTATAATTTTACTATTATTTTTGTTGTTTTCATTTCTCGAGACATGATCTCACTGTGTAGTCTAGGCTAGTTTTAAATTCACAAGTAGCCCAGGCTAGCCTCGAACTCACAGCAATCCTCCAGCTCTAGCCTCCAGAGTGCTGGGATTACAATGGTTGTGCACCACCATGCCTGGCTATACAGTTAGTTTTATTTTTCATTGGCTAAAGCTTTCTCACTGGTTGGCTAGGCACATAAACTGGAACATATATGGATTTGTGTAACTAAATGTTGTATCTGTACTTGGTGCGTAGTAGGTCCTTAATAAATATTGGTTGTGGCCAGATGAATGCTGAGTGTGTTGTAAATTCTCCTACAGAAAAGTTCCCAGTGGGCGGACACAAGCAGGCCGACCTGTGCAGGTGCGAGCTGGGATCCACGGGCTGTGTGCACCTGACTGAACAGTGTGCAAGAGCGTGCTGGTTCCTGAACAGCATGTGCTGTTATTTTTGGGTAGTTAGAAAAAATAAATAAAAGACTATCTAAATTATAAAACACATCACTTGAAAATCTTATATAAATTATAATTGTAAAAAAATTTCTTCCTTACTAAGGGGTCCCAAATTTGTATTTCTTCAGTGAGATTTACTTTACATCTTAGCACATCTCGGCTATCAGTTTGCAAATCGAATGGCGTCTGAGTGTGATAGATGTGGTTCTGAAAGATATTGCTTTCTTTAATGTATTTTTTGTTTGTGTCAAAAGTTAACACGTAGTGTTAGAAATCAAATACAACAAGTTGCAATGAAAAGCAGTAGCCCTTGTAAGCAGCTCCCCTTCCAGCTCTGACTCCTCTCTTCCAGGAAAAACTACCTCTTACTCTTTGATATTTCTTCTGGTATTTAGCAGAATTCTTCTAAGTAATGACAGTGTTCTTGTTCCACTACTTCCTGATATTTTGGATTCACTTACCTACGGGCTTCGCCTTATGAAAGATCAGGGTTTACCTTTTTCCTCTTCCCCAAAGCATTCACATTGCCTTCTTCCTTCCTTCCAATATCGCTTTTTATATATTGTTCTCAGGACTGTGAAGTCTAGTGTTTACTTCTCTGTTCCCTAGCATGCCAGGATGACGTTTCCGGTCTCATTGAGGTGCTGGGTATTTGTGGATGCACGCATGTGCTGCCTGCTTACCTTTCCAGCAGCTGTGTTGCCAGCTCCCACTGCTGAGACAGCCTGGCCAGGCAACCTGTTAGCTGCATCTGCTGTACAGACTCACTCTGGAGTTAGCTATGACCTCTATGGCCCCCTCCTCCTGGGTTTGGAGTGAGGCACAAGCTTCAGTCACCTCAAAAGTGGTGTGCGTGCAGGACACCTGCCAGCATCCACCCTGGCCTCAAAGCATTTGGTTCTCCTCTGCACGTCAGGAGTGGCTTGTAATAGAGACACTTCTTTTTCAGGATTCTAAGCCATTGCCACATCATCCTGCAGAGTCCACTGCTGCCTTGGTAAATCTGATGCTTTCTGATTCCTGGTCCTTTGTATGTGACTAGGATTTTTCTAGGCAGGAAACTCTTTAGGAAGAAATTATGGTGTCAAGGCCAACAGATAAAATTGGTGGCCTGTAGTCCTGGCCTTGTCTTGATTATCTGTACATTGTGATTTAATTTTGTCATCTATAATTGAGGGTCCTGAACCAGAGGATTGTAGAGGAATGGAATTGACACAAGGCATCTCCTGCCTTTGGCACAGTCCTTGGAAATAGGAAGTATGCTGTCTCCTGTGAGCACATCCTCCCCTTCATTTTAAGGCTCTGCAATCTTGTCACTTTGAGCCTTGCTTTTGTTTCTCATTTTACTCAGGATGCTGGCAAGTTGGTTGCCCTTCACAGTCTAGATTTCTATGCTACACAGTTTTAGTAATAGAATTTTCTGAATGACTTATTATACAGATTTAATCCATGGGGATTAAGTCAAACCTGATAACATATGTAAAATCTTTTGAAATTTAGCTCTACAGTGACAGCTAAGGAACATGACATCTGGGTCCAGAGCTCCAAGGCTGTTCTCGGTCCCTGGGAATGTCCTACCATCATGTGCATAATAAGGTGTGTGGCTGGCAAGGGAAGAATGGATCCTTTGCCCCTTCCTATCTGAGGGAAAGTCAGGGTCAGCTGGCAGAGGGAAGGAAGAGGGTTCCAGGAATGACAGAAGCCATGGAGAGTACAAATTAGCTTCTTGGTCAAGGTCACGGACCTGGAGTTTATCTTAAGCAGAATCCAAGGGCTCTACAGAGCAGGGTGATGGGATTTCCTCTACATTAGCAGTGATGACCCTCAGTGCACAGCATGTGTACCTGTCAGTGCTGAGGACTCTGCCGTCTTGACCTCGGCCCGCCAGAAAGGTGAGTGTGAGCTGCACCTGCTTCGTGACAAGGGTGTACAACAGCCAGCTGTGTCACCCCCGCTTTGCAGTGGGGTGACGAGAGCGCTGGTCCATCTGACTGCCGTGCGCTGAAGTGCTTCTGGTTCTCTGCTCCTTTAGGGCCAGAAATCCTGGCACCTCCCAGCTTAAATCCCAAGCAGAATGTAGTTTGGGAAAGGTTGCCTTTCTAAAGCCAAAACCATCCTGAGGATTCGTGATTAATTTTTAATCACTGAGAAAGACCTATTTTAGTAGCAAAATCATCTAAATAAAACACAACCTTAAAGCCCTTTAAGAAAATCTAAAGCTTTCAGTTGTAAGGAGTCATGTATAAACTAGTAAATGGCATAATTAGTTTGCCTTCATTTGCTCCAGGGCCTAATATTCCAGGGAAAAGAGAAATGATAATGCTCAAGTAACGTCTTTTATAGTCTCTTTGCATATTTGGGGTATTACAGAAAGCCAGTTATAAAATATTATCATTGCAAAGGTTTTCTTTTTAACTTTGTGTGGCTACTGAGATGGTTTGGGGACTTCAGAAAGAAATTTATCATATTACTACATTTGCAAGCTTTCCTTTTTATTAGCTTTACATGGTTTCATAAGAAAGGGCTAAGCTTCTTCTTGAGAATTCAGAATTCCTGACTATGCTTCTTGGTAGCTTCCTCTTACATTTCCGCCTCCCTGTTCCTTTAATTGCACCCATTCGGTATAAGCTGGTCTCTTCACAGATACATCGATCTAGAGATTGAAGCATTTATCAGACTAAATGACTAAGATTGGTCGAGAGATTCCTAAGTTACATAGGTGTAGCAGTTGGGATGAAGTGAGAACTGGACAGACTTTGAGCTCTGAGGAAGGATGGATGGAGCACACCTCTGGGTGTGTCCAGGGATGCCTGGGAGGCGTGGCTATGCTGTACATGGTCCTTCAAACCTTCTTTCCACCACAGCCTTCTACCCTGGTGCTTCTGCTTTAGAGCCAACTGACCGTGGACTGAATTGCTTGAAAACATGAGCTACTTTCAAGCTCTTCTCCTTTTAAGTTGTGAGTCTTGGGCATGGTGACCCAACCATGGGAAAACTGACTGATACAATGAGAATGAAAATAAAATTAATTTTCTGACGTTAGGCAGGCTGAGTATAACTTGAGCTTAGAGGTTAGGAGTTGCTGACCTCTGGAGCTTGTTGCTGCTCTGTCACTCCAATATGTATGTGAGCTCTTCCCTGTACCCTTCTCTGCTATGGCCAGCTGTTGGGGCTGTGCCCTGGGATGAACGTTTCCCCAAATTGCTACCTCCTTTAGCACCCAGTGCTTACTGGTGAGTGCAGGGTGAGCACATCTGCTCCCCTCTCGCCTGGGCTTCTTGTCAAGCCAGAATCCATCCTTAGAAGGTGTGGGGCAGCTTCTCTGCCATGCTCAGACTGCAGTGAGCACAGCTTCACTGCCTTTGTGGTGGCCCCTGGGTGGTGCAGAAGAGCCAATTCCCACAGCTCAGCCTGGTTCTCACCACATAGTCCGTCTTTGGGGGTGGAGGAAAGGTGCTAGGGATTGGGCCCAGCTACACCCATAGCTCTTCTTTACTTATTTTGAGACAGGCTCTTGCTAAGTCATCCAGGCTAGATTCTAACTTGCAGTCCCCCTTCCTGAGCCTTCCAGAACTCTGGGATGACAGGCATACATCTCCACACCTTACTCTTTTCTGTTCTTTTTTCTCTATGACTGGTAAAGGCTCTATAAATAGGTAATAAAGTTTTTTAATTAATATATTAGCTGGTTTGCAGACTTTTAGGTCTTTTTTCTTCGGAGGCCTGAGATAAAGCTCCTTTATCACTGTCATCTGGCTCTGTTCCAAGCTGGAGACCTGGCTATAATTTCTTAAGCCTCCTGGCCTCAGCCGTCCTCCGGGTATGTGATCTGGCCGTAGTAGATACAGACCTCAGAAACAGCCTGTTCCTGAGTCAGAGAACAAAACACTGCTTAGCTCCTGAGTCTACCAGGCCTGAATATCTTAATCTCATCCCCTAAAGAAGGCCTGGGTTGCAGCCTCACACTCATCCATGCACATCCTCTAGCTCAAACAGCTACAGTCCCACTGAGCTAGTAATTTCACTCTCAAATATTTGGAAAGGCATGGATGGCAAATTCAGAACATACCAGTGCTTTCCATTTTAATTGAAATTCATTGCTTTATGTGTTTCTGAGGTGTGTAAACTGGAATTCTTATAGAAAACCTATTTTTGTTATCCCAATCTGCAGTAAATCCTTTTAGACTGCAGTGGGATTATGCCCCTCCACTAGAATCAATCTTATCTCCACCACTGGAAAATATCATTTTCTCAAAGCAAATATGACAGTGTGCGAAAATCTGACAGGTGCTCCCCAGCCAGCTGGCTCCTGGGTTCTCCTCCATGATGGGCCTCTCCATATGGCCTTTAATGCCGATGCTTCTTTAATAGCACTGAGGATGAGATTGACTTCTATTTCCCTTTGTTCCCATTTTTGGCAGGAATCTATCTGAGGTTGTCATGTTTCTCTAAATTGGTGACAAACATTGATGGAACTCTGTAAATGTATTTTTATGAGCAGGCTGAATTGCGTTTGATGTGCCGGCCTCAGACTAACACCGCTGATCGCTTACAAATTGAGAAATCAGAAAAAATATTTCGTGTAGAAAGAAAGCTGGCACTAAGTGTATGAACCAAAGAAAGATTAAAATAGAAAATGATCTTTAATATCATGTAGTTATAGATCTTTTTGTTTTGTAATCTAAAAAAAGTAACTCCAAGTATTGCTTTTTTTTAGTCTTTCTTTTATTTTCTTTCTTTCTTCTTTTTTTTTTTCTTTTGTATTTTAGGGAAGAATTTATGGGGTGCTCAGAGTCTCACTGCTAGATCAGACTTGCAGTGATCTACCTATTTACAGCCTCCCAAGAGCTGGGATTACAGGCGCATGCCACAACACCCAGTCTCAATTGCCCTCTCAGCATGCTCCAGGGGTAGAGCCAGCACCCAGCAGGTCCCAGGATTGAACCCCAGACCCCTGCATCTATTTGCAGACACTTTAATCTGCTGAGCTATTTAGATGGCCCTTTTGAGTCTATCTTTGTTCATTTCCACTATCCAGAATTTCCCAACCACTGACCATGATAATAAGACCATAATAACATATACACACCCCAACTCTATTACAGGCCTTTCACTTTGTACTTGAAGCACCAAATCAAATAAGGCATAGCACCTGCCTTTGATAAACTTGAAACCTAGTGGGAAGATTAACATATAAATGAATAATTACTCTATGCTGTGACAAGTTCTAAAATTGTAGAATTTAGCAATCCAGTGATGGCACAAAGGAAAAACATACTTTGCCTTGAGATCCAAAATAATACATACAGAAGGCTCAGGTCAGCGTCCAATAGGCAGCTGATGGGTACTGGGTATACAACAGTAAGGCAGAGCACTAAAGGGGACAGTGACAGGTCTGCGGACAGCAGGCCAAAAGGGAGTAGACTAGAAAGCACTTGAATACAGTCATGCAACCCATTGAAAGTCATTCTTCTGTACCGTCCCCATCAGTTGACAATTCTAAACACTGTCAGTGCTAAGTCCTACTCCTACCAGAATGGACACTATAGACGTACCTGGTGGCTGCTGGCAGTGACTGTGTTGGAAGCAGGGCCCGCATGGCAGGGTGCAGATGGTGGGAGAAGACTAGAAGTTTCTACAGCAGGAAAACCTGAGGAGCATTACAGGAAAGTAGCCAAAGATATAGAGACACAAAAAACATTGTGTTGGGGGCAGTGTAGGTAAGAGGGTGGAAGTCATTCCAATGACAATGTAGGAACACGGTGCTGGGTGCCTGTCCTGTCCTGTACTTTATAACCAGTTCCAGAGGGTTTGTAGCTCTCTAGACCTCAAGAATAAAACAAAAAGAGTGATTATAGAAAAGTATAAAAGGACATAGGCTTGGGCCAGCAAGATAGCTCAATGGACTAAGCGCCTGCTTAGGCAAGTGCAGGGACTGGGGTTCTGGGGTTCTATCCCCGATACCACATGTTGCACTGTTGCTGTCCTTGGGTGCACTGAGCTGGCCACTGAGTCCAGGTGTGGTGGCACATGCCTGTAATCCCAGCGCTGTGGAGGCTGAAAACAGGAGGATCACTATGAGTCCGAGCTGTGAAGTGAGACCCTGTAGCAAATACATTTAAAAAAGAGAGAACATAGGCTTAAGAAGTCCTAAAAGGAAGAAGAATAAGTTATGACATATTAATATTATACATTCTTTTTCTGTAACTATACAATACTAATTAAAAATGAAAAATAATCATATATGAGATAGTATCTCAATATATTGACTAAAGATGCATACATAGGACATATAAAGAATTCCTAAAACTCAGTAAACAGAAGACATATGATCCAATAGGAAAGCAATAGACAGGATGAGTTGTTGTATTTGACAAAAGCGTGTGTTCAAATGGTCACTAAACACATAAGGTTTTTGATGAGATTCATCATAAGGAAAATAGAAGGTAAAACCTTAATAGGAAACCAGCATGGCTGCAATGAAGAGAAAAGGTGCAGTGGAGCAAGCACAAGGGGCCTTTTGTGTGGTTGTGGGAGTGTGCAGTGGCACGGTCACCTTACAGAAAGGCTTGGCAGAGCATCCTGGAGATGCTGAAGGCACAGCTAACTGCCTTACGCTTCTGCACCCAGGTGTACGCTTTGCAGATAGCTGCATGTGTGTTTATAAAAGATGCACAGGAATGCTTACAGCAGTAGTCTTTGTGAATAGTGTAGGTTGGATCTCCAACAGATGCCCATGCACGGTATGCTGGAAAAATAAGCCATGCATATCCATAATCCATCGCTCTATAGAGGTACGAGTGAATAAACTACAACTACACACAAAGCTGTGGGTGAGTCTCACACATTCAGTGTATTTCCAAATCTAGAGCTGGCAACAAAATCCTTGTCTTGGTGGAGCTGAGGATTCCTCAGGGGGAGCAGATGCTAAACACGTGCACAAATAAGTAAACAAATGAGACAGCAGATCAGGATGTGTTTTAAAAGGAAAAGATAAATTGTAAAAAGAAGAGGCTACTTGGATGGGGCAGTGGGAAGAGGACCTCGGCAGAAATTGAAGTTTGAGCAGAGACCTGAAGGGAGGAGAGAGTCACATAGATCAGTGGAAAGGACATCCCAGGTAGGACACGGTAGATATGAAGTTCCTGGAAATAGCAAAGTTGGCTGCTCCATTAAGGGAGCATCCCCACACCTGCCGGCCGAATCAGAGTGGGCACTGGAGAAGCCAGGTGGAAAGATGGCGAGGATCCTATGGAGGTTCCAAATGGCTTAGGATCTTCTATGACATGAGTTAGACTTGACACTCGAGATCTGTAATCATTTTAGAGACAGGCTGAGGCCAAATAGCTTACCAAATATTCCCAGATCTTGGTGGCTAAGCAGTGGCTGCTGAACTACAAGGGGAGATGTAGTGGCTGCTGAACTACAAGGGGAGATGTAGTCGCAGCTGTCGCCCCAGCACCAGAGTCGGTCTGAGTCACCTTCCCGCTGCTCAGATGCAATACTTAGTGCCTAGCACTTAAGGGGAGAGGGGCTTATTTGACCTATAGTTTACGGTTTTGGCCTGTGGTTGGAAAGCCTAAGTTCAGATGTAGCCTGGTGAGAGATCCAGCCACAGGGAAACAGAGAGTGACAGGGAGAGCCTGGGTGGGAGACAGACCCTTCTGAATCCCATCCCAATCATAGCTCCAGCCAGGCCCCACCTCCCGGTGAAAGTCAGCTGTAGCACTCCCATAATCCGATCACTTTCAAAAGCCCCACTGTTGAATGCATGAGATTTCCATGAGTCCCTTTAGATCAAAGCCGTAACAGCTTAAATGCTCATCGATTAATGAATGGATAAAGGAGCCCCAGCCTTAGAAGTCACCCAAATGGCAAAAGCAGCGCAGGGGATTGTTTTCCAGCCCTGCACCCATTCCACCATTACTCATTGTGACAACCTGACACTCTCTCTGTGATGGTGTTGCAGTGGTGCCAGTAATCTATCTGCAGAAGTCGACTGACCCAAGGACTCAGATGCCATCGGCGTCACTGTGCATTGCTGGGTTGAAGTGTGCAGAGGCAGGGCTGTGAGCTGATGGCTGGAGAGGAAATCCTACACTATGGCTCGTTTCTGGGCCCTCTGTCAGCAGTATTCAGCTGAAGGGGGGTATTACTCGCTATTAAATCTGTACTCCAGGAAAAATAGTTTGTCACTGGCTGTTCTAAGTGGTTTTTGTATTTCTTTCAGATGTCGCCCATTTAATGTGGTTTGAAAGACTCTATGTTTGGCTTCAGTGTTTTGAAAAATATATCCTGTACCCAGCAATAATTCTGAATGCCCTCACCATTGATGCGTTTTCAATAAGCAATTACCGGAGACTTGGTACCCAGTAAGTGAAGAATGATTTATTCTTATAAAGATTTGGATCACAACATTTTCAGAATCTAGTGAATTCTCTCTCAACAGGCTGCAAAAGAAACCAACTTTTACCTACCAATCACTGGCCCCATAAAAGTAATACCTGGCTTCTTCCTCATACCCATAAGAGTGCATAGTTACGATGGAGGGACAAAGGTACAGGGAAGTGAGACTACTTGAAGTGGTATCGTGAAGAAATGTCAGTAGGTTTGAAACCATCCTGCAAAGGCTTGGCTGGGGAGGCTAATGAGATGGCGGAACCACAGTGTGAATCCAGGCTTCCTGGGGATCTCCCCTCCACCCTTAGAGCACTAACAACTGCCTTGTACCATTTCACTTAGTGAATACCCTATCATTTGGTGCTTGGGGGAGGGGGCAATTAATCCCTGCCCCCGCTGTCTGCATTTATCAAGAGGAGTTTCATAATTTAGAAACTGGAGTACAGAGACTTCACACTGTCAAAATATCCACATTTTTTTCAAGGCATTAACAATGCAAAATGGATTCATGGGTTTCATACATTAAAATTAATTTTGAATTTACAAATGGAAATATACTTGATAATTTGGAGATTTGCCATTCTGACGAAAGGTGAGAGCTGATGCTTAAATCCTGCATTAGTGTAGGAGGACGCGAAAGTGATTCCTTCCCAGACTCGCTCATTAGTCATGTTAGAAAACCACACATCCAGGTCAATGCTGATGCTAATCCCACACATATTAATTCAGACCTGCTCTTTTGCTCAGAGTGTGATGAGGATACATTAATTATTATTTGCCAAAGATTGAGCAAGCAAGATGAAAGGCATTTTAATGCTCTGCAGGACTTTGAATAGATGCAGAGCACAGAAAGCAGACCTTACGTGAAATGAACACATGACCGCTCTGTCTTTAGTGGACTGTCTTCCCTCAGGCCCAGACCTGTTGTGGTTAAAACAGGAAGAGAATTCCATGTCCCGTGGTACTTAATCCCTAGACTTCAGATCCAAAGATAAAGTTGAGTCACACTGGGTAAATAAGCAGAGGGTGTGATGGCAGGCCTGTCATACACTTGAGGTAAGCCAGGGCCAGCCCAGGAGATGGCTCTACCTCTGATGCTGTGCGCTGTTCCTAGCAGCCAGGATTACCAGTGAGCACAGCCATACCCGAGCCATGAAGACACTAGCACCCATCCACAAAGTTGAAGGCAGGAGCAGGGCTGCCCTGGGACATCACACTGCATCACGAAAACCTTATGCTTGAAAATCAAAATGTGCTGAGTCTTGAGCTACCTTGTTATTGGGGTGCTTCAGGAGGACGCTGGCTGTCCAAGAGAGAGTTTTGTACACTGGGCCACTGTCTGAGGCACCCAAAACTGAGGTCTTATTTTCTCCCACCTCACCATGGTGGTATGGGGGCCTAGTGACAAAGGAAAGCAGGCTATGGAGCAGAGCTTGCCCTCATTG
The DNA here is from genome assembly GCA_004027915.1 of Capromys pilorides. NCBI lineage: Eukaryota > Metazoa > Chordata > Mammalia > Rodentia > Capromyidae > Capromys > Capromys pilorides. Next base: position 13,754 of record PVKN010000715.1, on the reverse strand, counting down.
CCCAAGACGAGGGCTAAATGCGGAGGCTTCAGAACATGTCTCCTCTCTGCGAATCTGCATGGAATGGGGCCTATTTCCCTCAGAAGCCAGAACTAAGCCTGTCATTCCAGACCTTGGGCATTCCCCACCTGGTGCATCCTGGGGCAGAGCAGAAAGAATTTGAGCCTTGAGTCTGAGGCAAGATAAAGGATCAAATTAAGACATATTGAGCTGCCAACATTAGAGTTTTTTTTATGACAAAAGTGACACCTTAAAGGCACAAGTACTTTGAAAGCACTTCTTAGAAAGTACTTTAATTACAACATGATAATTGTACATATTTATAGGATATAGTGTGCCATTTAGATATATATGCTGCACGTATGCATGTATATACCAAATGTATATACTGTATATAAGGAGCTGATCAGGGTAATGCCGTATCTGTCACCTCACATTTATCATTTCTTTATGTTGGGAACATTCAAAATCCCCTCTGTTAGCTCTTTCAAAGTATTCAACTGGTAGTCATCAGTCATTGCTGTTCTGCTGGAAGCATCTCTAAATGCCCTCATGCTGGGACAAGATATTAATAATCCCCTTAAGGGTTTAGGGTCGAGGACTCTCATGGGCTTAGAAAAATAGAAGTGCAGCCCCAGTTCTACTTTTGAGAATAGCCATTTGCTTTTGAGGATAGCCATTCTTAGGAACTCTCCCACTTGGGTCCCCAAGTTTCCATGTGGGCATGCTATGGCTGCCAGGGACTGTGGGTTCTCCAGGAAGCCAGGCTGAAGGAGGCCGCCCTCTCCTCTGGGCTGCGCCATGCTCATTGCTTGCCTGCTAGGTCAGAGCTTGCTCACCGTTGGCTGCTATCTGAGGGAATCATGCATTACATGCATCCCACACTCTTCAATAATCTGAATCCCTGGATGAGTCTTGGTGTGAACTAGTATTTGCTGGGACTCCAGTGAAGTCCTCAGAGAATTTCTTTGCCTGATTGTGCTTGAGTGAACTCCTCCACTAAAGGCCTAGGCTATGGAACAAAAATACCAGGCCAAATGATTTCAAGGAAAAAAGACCAAGACAAGATTATATTCACTAGGATGACAAATGTGCTGAAAAACATTGGAAGTTAATATGTATAAATGAACAGTGGCTTTATGAAGACACTGGGTTTCTGCTTATGCTCAGAAGTGAATGTTGACCATTGCTGTGCTATCTTTTCAGTCAAATTCTTTTATTATGAATTGATTTATGCTGAGCAGACAATGAGGGGGGCATGTAGTGTTTCCTAAGTGGGCACAACCTTCCCATGGAACTTTTCTTGTTGCTGAGGTCATTACTTCAGTGAGCCCAGATGAACTCTGTCCTTGTAGAATGCAAGGAGTTCAGTAAACAGCCTCTAGGTTTCATTTTTCTTCTTTCATGAACCGATTCTGCTCTTTTTTATTTCCTCAATATTCTTTAACTCACCAGGCAGCTCTCATGCTGTCACCAACTGGTACTCTTCTCTCCTTTCCATAGCTGGGACATTTTCCTGATGATTATTGCTGGCATGAAGCTCCTGCGGACTTCCTTCTGTAACCCCGTTCACCAGTTCATCCACCTGAGCTTTGCTGTCATCTTTTTCCACTTTGACTACAAGGACTTTTCAGAGAGTTTCTTGCTGGATTTCTTCATGATGTCCATCTTACTCAGCAAGGCAAGTTAAATGGTAATTTCCTTCATTTTTGGCGTTAGGAATGGGCATTTCTTATCAAATATTTCAAGAGTTTAAAATGTTTTCCTTATAAAAAAAAAACCATAGAAGGAAATGAAATGGAATTACATGGGTATGCTATACTCCTGCTGCTATGCAGGGGAAATTCCCCATGGAATGTAACTATTCTGAGTGACTTGCTAAAAATCACTAATTAAAATGAATCAGTCATTAGTGTGGCTTGAAATTTATCTCTCCTTGTAGGGCTTCCTGGAATCTTAACATGGTCTGAATTAAATTAAAGATGAGCAACCAGACTTGGTTATTCAGTTTTTTTTTTACTTTGCCTCGAGGTAAGGCTTGAGACCTGGTGTCTGAGGGTAAGGTCCATTGGGGTGTTTTCATTCCCAGAGTTTGTCTCAAGTCAAGATTTCATCTGCTGTGAGTTTGAACATGGGGAGGAGTTCCAGTGAGAATTCAGGGTGTGTGTGTGCGTGGCATATAGCATGTCACACAAGAAACGCAAGACTCCCTGGAGAGTCGAGAGCGCCTCTGTGGCTGTATTTTTCTGATGGGGTAACAAAGCTGAGGCATGAATAGAGAAAAGAAAGATCTGGAACACGGCCTGCTGAGCGCTCCCTGGCAGGCTTCTTTCTACTGTGCCCAGGCTCACAACCTGTGTTTAATGTTGTGCCTCCCCTTACTCTGCTGGCTCCTCATCCTGCTGTTCAATAGTCTTAAATTCTAAGGGTGCTTCCCTCTGGGTTTCAGTTTTCTTCTTTCATGAGCCAATTCTGCTCCTTTTTGGTTCCTTGTTGTTCTCGATTTTTTCCTTCCTGCTAGCTTTCTCTTTGCTTCTGTTAGGCAACAAGAAGTAAAAAGTATCACATAAAAGTATTACATGGGGGAGCCCCTAAGTAATGGTCACCTCCACCTCTTCTTGTGGTCTCCTCTCCTTCCTCTGGCTGAGCACAGGTTCTGCAGGGGCCTGAGTCCTCCCTGCATTCTTCCCCCTGGCCTCTTTCCAACTCCTGCAGCCTGCTCGGGTTCCCATGTTTCGTCTCTGAGCCTGTCCTTGGCTTCCCTTGGCTACAAGCACGTGTGTCCTGTTGTGTAAGCCCTCTCTGATTCTGGTCCACTTTCCCTGTGTTTCTTTCTTCACATCACAGGCTTCCCCATTCTGTTCTTTATTCTTATCCCAGATAAATATGAATCTGCGGCCCATGATCATTAAGGCATTCATGAAGTTACTGTACAAGACTGTCCTACTCACAGGAGTAGGAGGCGGTCATCCGCCGTAACATGTGGTGGGATGGTTCAGTTCTTGATTCTGGCAGAATTCGTATTCCAAGATGAAGAATATATTTCTGAACCTCATTTTCCTATACAATGGGAAATAGGAAAAAGTGCCAGTTTCACCTGAGTGTTGGAAGGATTCATTTGATAACTGTAAAATAAGTTTTAAAGTAGAATTTGCTCTAAAAACACAACAAAGAGCTTTTGGAGCCAGATGTAAATAGAAAAAGAGATGCTGCCCACTGCTTGGGAGGAAGATGGGCTGGGTACGCAGTGTCACAGGTCAAGAGGGAGCAGGCAGACAGGAGTCGGCCGTTCTGTCTTCCTAACTTCTACAGGAGGAATGCTGGCCAGGCAGAGCAGGCTTTCCTCACCCTGCCCCTGCTGGTCAGCTGAGGGCCAGCCAGCCAGGCCAGAGCTGCTTGGCTGGGTGCAGGAGTCTGGCTGAGCCACAGAGCATGCGCAGCTCGCCCCTCTTGTTCACGAGGACCCGCAGGCTCGCCCTGCGCAGGGTCAGGAAGGGTACAGGGTGGGCGACAGTGCATGATCTGAGCTCAATCCCCCAAGACCTCACCACTGCAGGCGCTCAGGTTTAGCTGTGCTTAATCTTTTTGAAGCACCAATTAAATGCTAACGATTTCAGGCCAAACCATAGTCACAGCTTTCTTATTTTCTCTAATTGAAGAAGCATTAACAATTGCAATTTGAATAATCTGCTTTTAGATTGGGATAATAGCTGAGTCTAAAGGAAAAAGAGCAAGGAAAGCAACTGAAACAAAGAAAAAAAAAAAGCCATACAAAGAGCCCACCGAGTGGCCAGAGAGTAGGACTGAGTGCTGGCCTGGCCAGGCTTCTCCAGATCCCTGCTCATGCCTTATCTCCAGAGAGCAAGCAATGGGGACTTCCTGGAATGAGAAACAGGACCCCTACTCCCTGACCGTGAAGAGAATGCTAGGGAAATGGATCGCATTTGTGATCGTGATGAGAAGTAGTAGTGGAGTGATCAGCTGCTGTTCATGCCTCCCGCAGAGATTCTGCCTGCAAGTGCAAGTGGGGATCCCTCCATTCTCCTCACCTTCTCTCAGAGTGCTTCCCCAGAAGCTTCCCAGAAACCCTCAGGGCTGAGTTTGCAGCCACACCTTCCTCCTGGGCCGCTGATTGCTTGATGTGTGAGTCACCTGTTTGGCCGACCCATCCGAGCCCTGCTCTGACAATCCTCCACATCACTGCTGCCTCAGCCCTGTCTCATGCACCTGAGGACAGAGCTCTGTTGGTCTGGGAGCCCCCTCAAAAAGTGCTGTGAGGTTGATAGAGACACTTGGGTCAGCATCTGGTTTCCATGGAAAAAAGGAGCTGTACCACCATGGGAGTACATAACTACAATAAGCCAGGACTCCTGAGCCTAAGGGCTTCTCAGGAAGGAAGAGAGGAGTGACCAGAGAGATGCTCCAGAGACTGAGCCCAGGGCCCCAGGAAGTCAAGGAAGGGTAAAGGACCTCAGAGTGTTGGACACTTCAGCGCGTGGTAGACTGGCCTGGATGGGAGCACTTCCAAGTTCCATCCTGTGTCACCAGCTCTTCATCACACACCCTCTAGAGAACCTCCTTGGCTTGTCACGATGTTCTTCCTCACTCCCTCCTTCCTGCAGGCCCTCCCTTCCTCTTTCCTCTGCACTGTGGTCAGTCTTTAAGCACCTGTGGAATGCACTGGTGTGTCTAGGTCTTTGGAGTGCAGTGAGATGGGAGGGTTGGGATGACTGGTTGTCAGGAATATTTGGTTTCAGCAGGACCACAAATAGCGGAAGCCTTTTTGTTCTCTCCCATGGGTCCTGAGAAAGCCCTTAGAGATTACTCTGTCTTGAAAGTGTTAGTGACTTAGTTGTGAGAGGACATAGAGCCATGACTGAAACAAGTCCTGCCATCTGATAACCCTGCCAGTATTTCAGAACCCATTAGACATGAAATGCTGAAGAATGTTAATTCTGGTCTTTTGCTGCTTAGGAAATTAAAGTTAATGTGTGAGGTGCTTTTATGGTAACACCTTATGACTATCATACCAGAGACATGACTATGTGGTCATCCATGTGCTATGGATGATCATAGTTAGCATCCACATGCTATGAAACAGTCTCTAAATGACATTTCTCTTTATTGAGCCAGTGCAGGTGAATAGTTTTGGATTAAAATAGAGCTATGGCTTTCTTTTCTTTCTTTCTTTCTTTCTTTCTTTCTTTCTTTCTTTCTTTCTTTCTCCTTCCTTCCTTCCTTCCTTCCTTCCTTCCTTCCTTCCTTCCTTCCTTCCTTCTTTTTCTGTATTTAGGATGGACTTTGCAGGGTCTCACTATGTAGATCAGACTTGTAGCGATTCTCCTGTTTTCAGCCTCCCAAGTGCTGGAATTAGAGGCGCATCACGCCTGGTCTCAATTGCCACCTCAGCGCCCCCTGTGGGCAGGGCCAGCATGGCATGCTGGAGAATTGAATCCTGTCACTGCACTCTGCCTAAGCAGGTATTTTAGTCCACTGAGCTATCAGGCCAGCCCTTATGGTTGTTCTTAGAATGCATTTCTACAAAAGTATTTGCTCATAAGACTTTGTTCAGAAAAGCAGTTCATTCCAGCACTCAGGAGGCTGAGACAGGAGAATCACTGCGAGTTTGGACCACTCTGGGCTGTGCAGTAAGTCCAAGGCCACCCTGAGCTATATAGGGAGACCCAGTCTCAAAATCCAACCCTCACCTTCACGAAAAAATGGAAGAAAAGCATTGTTCATTTCTTCAGTGTCCATTGGGAGCCAGGCATTGCCCTGGGGCCAAAGGTGACTTGTGGTAGAGATAGAGGGGAAATAAATGCAACTTTCTACCTGTTAGATGTCAGATAATCGGCGTTTGTTTCCCAAAACATAAGAATAAATTTTAAGGAACAACAGGGGTTAAGAGTAAGAAATGTTAAGAAAGAGTGGTATAGTTCTTAAGAGGCAGAAGACCTGAAAACAGGGTGGCCATAGACCCCACTGAACAGAGGAAGTTTTGTAGAGCAGATTCACAAGGTGGGCTCAAAGCCACAAGGTGGGCACAACATGAGGCAAAACCATGGTCAGCTAATAAGATTAGAGTGTAGCCATTTGAATAATGTCGATCCAGTGGGAGTGCAGGTCACATAGCAGGTATACATGACAAGAGCAAGGACCTTTTAGGAAGGGACAAACTGGGGAGTCCTAGCCACCCAGTGGGCAACAAGCATCTGCCCACACGTTATCTGACCTGGTGAGCACACTTCTTAATTCACTGTTTGTCCCTTGGGGAGGCACAAAGGCCTGGTCACCCTGCCTTGTCTTGAGACTTGGCCCTCCGCAGAGGCACCTCCTGCCACGGTTGAGACGAGTTTGCATCTGATGCGCTGACTCCCTTGAGGGCCCGGCCCTGCCTGCCTCTGGTAGTTTTATCCCACTTAGCTCTCTATAGTAGCAGGAGTGACAGTAGGCTCCTGTCTTGGCTGCTTTTAGTGTTGCTGAGACAAAATGCCTGATGCCCAAAGCTAGAGGAATGAAGGCTTATTTTGGCTCACAGTTGTAGAGGTTTCAGAGGGAACATTGCACACCCAGGGTGGGGCACCCTTCACGTCAGCGTCACGATGTGAAGCCACCCCTGCAATCCCAGCAGCACCTCCTCGTTGCTAGTATCATACAGTCTATATCCAGTCACCTCTGAAAACCTCCACCTACGACCACATGAGGGTTCTTGGTGACATCTAGACACAAGCCAGAGCAGCACCTCTCTGGACTCTCCACAGGCCAGGTGCTGTGCTGCTCACTGAGTTGTATCCACATGCTAAATCTGCACATGGACTTTGTGGGAGGGTGCTCCTCATCTAATAGGTGTGGGAGTACAGAAATTAAATGAGTTCCTGGAAGACCTCACTGTCCCAAGATGAGAGGGCAGGCTGCACAACCAGGCCATCTTGTGTAGTCTCTGTGACATTGCTTGGGGAGTCCAAGAAAAGAGATGAATGGAGCTGCAAAGAGCCTGCAGGGCATGTATGGTACCAGTCCAGTTTGGGAGAACTGGAGCAGCATGCTAGCCTGATCCTCACAGAAGAATGCAGTGAGGAAAGAAGGAAAGTGAGTTATGCTGAATGAAAACCACAGAAGTGGAGTGGTGGTGCTGTGCTAGGAGCTGCAAGGTGTTAAAGAAGTGCAAATATGGGAGGATGAGTGTGGCCGGGCAGTGGGCTGCACAAGTGTAGATGACGTTAGAAGACAGACAGGGGACTGAGTGTGCCATACTGCAGTTTGTGTGAGGTGAATTTGTGAGGCGGTGGGGTAGGGAGATCTCAGTGGCATTCAGAAATGTCTCTTCACTGGGAGGCTGAGGCAGGAGGATCACAGCTTTGACCCCACCTTGAGCAATTTAGCAAGAGCTTGTCTCAAAATCAAAAATGAAAAGGTAGTGGGAGCACAGTTTGTAGAGGGAAGAGGTCGTGGGTTGAAAGGAAGGAAAGGAAAGAAGGAAGAAAGGAAGGGCTGGTGCTTGGCCAGGGTGAGTGAGAGCTGAGGAGTCAGTCTGGAGAGGAGTCACTGCCATTACCCAGGCAGCCCGAGATGAAAGCTTGCGCGGTGGTCACAGAGGGAGCAGTGTGGAGGCGCAGGCTCCGGCAGCAGCACTCCCAAGGAGAGCAGACGCTACCAAGGGACCGTGGACATTGGGAAGTGGGCAGAGGAAGGAGCTGCCCCGAGAGGCAAGAACAGGGCGGACTTCAGCAGTGAGGTCAGAGTCAGGGTCCTTGGCTAGGCTGGAAAACCAAAAAGAAGAGAATGCTGGTTTTCAGTGTATAGAACTGGAATGAGGAGCTGTGGGGACCAAGAATAAAAACCAGGGGAACAGTGTTCCATTTTCCATTTTAATTTTGAGATGTGCTCCAGTAATACATAAATGTATGCTCAGTTCCATAAAATTAGAGAGATAACGGCAGAACACAGAGAACATGAGTGCGTACACATTATTCCTTCTTACCCCTCCCTCCCTGTTCACCATCAGTGCAAGCTTTTGGGAATAGCTCTTCTCATTTGCCTGTTTTTATCTACAAGTGCTCATGCTTGTGCATGCATGCGTGTGCCCATGTGTGTGAAGACACACACACACACACACACACACACACACATTTAAAATATCAAAAGGTGCATTCTTCACATACTTTACTTCCATGTTTTTGCATTAACTTTTCCATGGCAGCATGAACAATGTTACCTCTTCCCTGTGATCCTGTATAATATTCCATGACATTTACCACAATTTTACTAAGCATTCATGCCCCTATTCATAGACATTCAACTTGTTTCCAAGCTCTTCAGGGGTAATTAGGATTTTATAGTCACAAGCCACAGAAACTCGAATGAAATCCACCCAGTGAGAAAAGAGAACTTAACAGTGCATGCGGTGATTGAATGATCTGCAGGCTTGAATGATGGCATTGAAACACTGCCTTTATTTCTCTTTTCTTCCCATTTGCTGGTGCCATTTTTAGACTGGCTCTGTACACATAGAGGTAACTGTGGGCCCTGGTGGTTCTGGTGTTACAGCATTCCTATAGCTGGTAACCATGGAAGAGGAAGCAGATTTCTTAAAGTTTTAACCAAAGTTCTAGGCAAAGTCCTGTTGAGACCTCTGTTGTATGTTCACTCACAAGCCACACAGTGGCTTGAGGAAATGAGTCCCTTAGCCAGTGAGCCTTGTATAGCTTGCCCATCCCTGGGCCCTTACCAGACTGCAAAGCTGAGAAGACGCTGTGGGCAGACAGCCACTGTGTTTGACCACACAGACCCCACACATGCCAGCATATGTGTTTTAGAAGTGTAGCTTCCTGGGACTGGAACTGTGGATGAGCAGAATGGATACTGAGGATATCAAAGCAGGATCTTCCAACTGCCTCCAGCAAGGTTGGCCACTCTTTAAGGAACAGCTACCAGAGGAAGATGCAGCCAAAGAGACTGAGAAGAAGTGACCCGTGAAACTGTATATATACAGTGTAATGGGAAGCAAGGTGCTCAGCAAGGTCAGAGGCTCACAGAAGTCAAGGCCCAGGACAGGGATGGGGCCACTGGGTTGGCCGCAGAAAGGTCATGGGGGACCCGGTGGTACTGTGGGACTGGTACTGTTGACCTTTGTTCTTTGAGGCCCAACATGCTGTATTACTCCTTGGGAATCCTCCACAGCTGCCATAGTCGTGTGAGAGGGTGGGCTGTGGTTCTCTGCATGTGAATTACCACTGACCAGTGGGTTCTGGGGAGGGTGTCAGGTGCATTCTGAAAGATGCTGGTCTGGGAAGCTGTCTTGAAATGAAAACTCCAGTCACAACCACTGTAGGGCGCTTGATGTTTCACTGCTGAGTTCTTGGGCATTCCCAGCCAGAAGCACAGTCCCAGGTCTACTTCTCCTGATGCCGTTTGCCTTGCTTTTCCTCTGAGCTTTGAAAGGAAAGTGATGTCTATACTCATGTTCTTCATGGTGTGTTCACATAGACTAATTCTTACTATCTGGAAATGAGGAGGTGGCTATAGCATCTCTACCTTTTCTATTTGGCAAAATAATTTTGATTGATGCTTCACTTTCCATAATTTGACTTAATTTTTATCTTACTTCTCTTCACTGTATTAAACAATAGATTTGTCAGATTTACTGGTATTTTTATAATTCTGGGACATTAAATTATGAAAGGTCACATTACAGTGTGCTTGCTGCTACACAAGACTCAACCCATAATAACACCAACCTATAAGGCCGATGGTGGCCTCTGTGCCCTACTGGCCCCTCTGTCCAGGAAATGCTGCCTCCTGGAGAAAGCCACAGTCATCTGCATGGGTGAGGCCCTTGGTCTGGCTGATGTGCTGGCAGCTTGGAAGAGGTAGATGGCAAAGCAATAATAGTGAGAGAAAACAAGCAGGACTGAGAGGAAGGACCGGGGTCATGGTCACATTGTGTTCAGCTGCTCAACTCTTGCTCTAAGATAGAGATTTTTTTGGCTTCCATAAATGAGCGAGAACAGGCAGAATTTGTCTTTCTGTATCTGGCCTGTTTCGCTTAACTCAATATCCTCAATATGCATGTTGCTATAAATGACAGGACTTCATTGTTCTTTTGTTTAGTTTTTGTTCTGAGACCAATTGTAGTTCAGGCTGGCCTTCATCTATGGAGATTAGCCTGGCCTTGAACTCATGGCAATCCTCTTGTCTCAGCCTTCCAAGTGCTGGGATTATGGGCCTTTGCCACCATACCTGGTTTCCATTCTTCTGGCTGAATAATATTCCATTGTGTATACATACCACTTTTTTTTTATCCACTCATTAGCTCATGGACATGTGGGCTGTTTCATTTTCTTGGTATTATGGACAGCTCTGCAGTAAATACAAGTGGAAAAAGGTCTTTTTGACTTACTCCTTTCACTTCCTTTGGTTATAAAGATGTGATATAACTAAATCATGTGGTAGTTCTACTTTTTGTTATTTTAGGAACTGCGATATTGTTTTCCATAGTGGCTGAACTATGTCCAGTTCTACCCCCAGTGTACAAGAGTTCTCCCTTCTCTGCCTCCTCTGTGAGGTCCTGGTCTGAATATTATTCTTCTGTTTGAGATACAGAATATGACATTTAGTTATCGTTTCTCTTTATGCTCTTTGTAACTGTGACAGTGTCTCATGTTTTCCCTGCTTTTGATGGCTGGTAGTTTCGAGGAGCACTTCTCAAGTATTGTACAGGCTGCCCTGTTTCACTCATGATGGCACTAGGGCCATGGGACCTGGGGAGGAAGGGGGCACAGCTGAGGGGCACCCTGCATCCTGTGGCAAAGATTCTGTGTCAGCATCAGTGATTGCTGTTCAGGTCCATCACGGTCACACAGCCTCGGCAGGGCTCCTGAGGTGTCCTCAGGTGTCTTCACCCAAAAGTGACCCTGGGCCCCCTTTCAGTACTGCACTCTTTAGTAGGGAGTGACTGTGACTGCACACGGCTCATGCAGAAAGACTGAGTTACCCTTCACCTACTTATGGGAAAAACATAAATTATGCAGATTCTTCTGCATGGGATATTTGTTTACTCGTGCATTCATTCATTTGTATCAGTATGGGCTCAAATATTTATTTTATGCTTGAGTTGTAATACAATATTTATTTATCGTGCTGCCCAAATTTGTCCAGCTTTGGCTTTTGGGAACTGTTCCAGTGCTCGTGTGTCTCTTGCATCACTCCGTCAGTATGTGTGTGTGTATGTATGTGTGTGTGTGTGTGTGTGTGTGTGTGTGTGTGTGTGTGTGTGCACATGTGCATGTGCATTTTGTAGATCTTCCTAGAACTGCAGGGTACCCAGCTCATCTTGCACACTTCTTATCCCTGACCGAGACTTAGCCATTTCTTTAAGGAGTCCTCTCATGCCTTATTAGAGAGGTATCGGAAAACCTAGACACAGATCTGGATATAAGGCGTGCTTGTTGGTACTGGGGTGTCACTGTTTTGAGGCCCTCCAGTTGAAAGAACAAGGACAAGAAATCTATATATGTGAAACGTCCTTTGTATATACATGTATCTAGAAATATTTTATAAGTGACCACTCTGTTCTGTTCTTTCTGGCCATTCTTTGGAATTCCAATTATGCAAGTGTCACACCTTTCAGTATGGCCCCATAGAACCTGCATTTTGTATGTGTTCTCTTTGCCTTTCAGGAGGGAAATTTGATATATCTTTAAACTCCATGCTTTTTTCTTTCATGGTACCCACAGAGGGACCCATGATGATGCTCTTCATTTCTGTTAGTGTCTGTATCCCTAGCATCTCCTTAGTGTTTCTGTTGCCATTACCCATTACCCAAGGATTATCTGCTTTTTGCCATTGATCCTCTCAATGTATGCATCATGGTTATTTCAAATTTGCTTTATGGTAACTCTGACATTTGTGTTCCATCTGAGTCTGGTTCAGACCCTTCCTTTGCTCTGTAGACTCTTTGTTCTTTTGCCTTTTGTTATGCCCTTCATTCTTTGTAGAAAGCAGGGCCTGCTGTGTTAGGCAGTGGAAACTGAAGCAAACAGGCATCCAGGGGCAGGTTGTGCTCATCTGACTAGGAGGCGTATTGTAGTTGTGTTTCCTGAGTGTAGCTGCGAACCTCGGAGTCTTCAGATCTGTCTGCTACTTGCTGTCAAGGATCCCTGTCAGTCCTATTCCCAGCGTGTACAGCACAGGAATGAAGGGCAGGCTTTAGAGGATCCTGAAGCTGCTGCACACTTTCCAGACACTCAGGGACATGTGCTCACTCTCAGGTGTCACCAGTAGCTTGGGGAACCTCCCAAGCTCTATATCATATACAAATGGGAATCCAGGCTATAGCATGCTTGCTGCCAGGAATACCAGACATGTGTCCAGGACGGAGGCAGCTGGTGTTTTCTTTATTTCCAATCCCCCACAAGATCCCACAAAATTCAGGGCCATAGTAGCTACTCTGTATATATCATGTAAATTCAAACAGAGCTTCAGAGATGGAAAACTGGCTTTTGAGAAGTCATAGACTTGGAGTAGTGATTGGGTTTTGTTATTCTACAGGAACAATGATTTGCAGTGGAAGGGAAGGAGTCCATAGGAGGAGGGAAGGTTCTGAGCACTCAGGTCACTCGAGTCCCTTCTGGCTTTGCATAATGTGACCCATTTGATTTTCATTTCTTGCTAATCTCCTTCAGTTGCCTCGTTGCCATGTGCTGTCTGATCAGTGTGGAAGTTATCACACGGCCGCAGAGCTCTGCTGCAGCCCCCCGATTTCCTCTTGCAGAGCTCAACAGAGTCAGTCACAGTCACTTTCCACGTAGATCTTCTCCCGTGGTGACAAGCTGGTATCACCCTGCCGGCCTGCTCACTGCATGCATGGTGGCCACACCTGGCTGCATTCTCACCATTGCCATGGAGTTGTGAGAGATCTGAGTGAGCGAGCGAGGCCCTTTCCTTTACGCAGGTTCACAGCCTCACACGGCCGCCCTCCTGCCCACCTCTCACTCCTGGGACGGCATCACGTGCCAGGAGACTGACTTCCCCTAACTCAGTCCTCTGAGGCTTGGCCCTCAAAGCAAGGGTCACCTTTCTGCCTGATGGGTACGGCAGGCCCAGTGTGCAGAAGTCACACTTTCTTTTCTTTACCTTGCCTTTAGTCTTGTGCCAAAGTAATGAATACAGTGGCTTAGTCACATGACTTGAAGACTGCACAAATTCCTCCTTGCTAATCTATCAAACAGTATTCAGAGGAACCCATATTTAGAATGTTTACTGCACTCTAAGGAGGCTGTGAGCTAGCTAACGTCTTAGCGCCTGTTACGGGGACAGCAGTGACATACCTTCAATCATAGACAGAATTCAGCGCCACCACTGGCTGATTTCCACAGGTTCCAGGAAGCAGTGGAGTGGCTTGATGGAGGTCACAGCCTAGACTTCATCCTGGAAGAATTCAGAAAGTCCTTCCGAGACCCCTTCCTAGCATTTTCATAGAGGAATTCAATCTGGAGATGAACATGGTCTCCTTGCAAGGCCCCAGCATCTGCCATCCTGAGAGCTTCTGGTTTAAACAGGTGCACAGACTTAAGAACCCATAGATTTAAGGAAGATTCCTTATCAGATGATACCCAGATTTAGGACAAGATCTTTAAAGTCACACCCTCCTTCCCTTCCTTCCTTCCTTCCTTCCTTCCTTTTCTTCTCTTTCCCTTCCTCTCTCCCTCCCTCCCTTTCTTTCTTTCCTCCCTCCCTCCCTTCTTTCTTTCATT